>CAKNYM010038234.1:0-15319 GCA_932195095.1 Andricus curvator | reverse complement strand
TAACCCAAACGAAAGCAACCAACACACCCAAATCAAATGAACACAATCAACCTTCCTAATGAATAAACGTTAAGCACGGACAGACGCGGTTATCGCTCGGCCGGAATGACGTCGAGGATTGTAGACAGTGGAGACTCGATGATATGTAATGTCTACATACAAAATCGACTGTCGTCAACCAACTGCATTCGGGAATGGTTTTCGACAGTTTTATCACTTTTACTGTCCCGTTGCCAAAAGTTCAAGCAACCCCGATGGATGGTGAGAGGCAAGGGGACTCACCGAAATTAAGCACCCCGAAGGGAATAGACAACTACCACGTCCGCGTCGTTATTCCTGGGTAGAGGTAAAAGTAGTGTCAGCAATTTCATTTTTCGCAATTGCAGCGCCATCTATCGCGAATCGAAACAAATTTTCCGAATAAAACTTACGTATTTCGTAAAGGAGAATCTGAATCTGTGATAAAAAATTGGGGTTGCCATTTGAAATTACAAAGTTACCCCCAACCCTGCCTCCTGTGGGGGTGGGGGTGGGGTAAATTTTAGCAAATCTTTTTCCCCCCTCGAAAATAAAAAGTTTTTATTCCAGACATTTTTTCCGTAGGATACGTATTTTTTGAGATATTTCGTTGTCTCAAGTTAAAAAAAACACCCTGTATATTGATATTTTTTTAATTTATGTTTTTATATTATTTTATATTTATATTATATAATATTTTATAACATATTTTATTAAATATATTTATAATATATTTAATATATTACATCGATGTAAAAAATCGATGTTTTTTATTCGATGTTGCAACACTAGTCGGCTGCGCCATCATTCAACGACTGCGCTCGGTTTTTGAATAGTACCAAATAATAAAAATAATAAATTTTTTTTTAAATTTTCTAAACATTCATTTTAAATTAGCTTATATTAGAAAGTTACGGACAAAAAATTTCATTTTCAATTAAATAAAAAACTGAAATTTATCAACAATTTCATCTTTTTTTCTAAGGCCATTTCAAATTAAAATTATTAAAGTTGAAATTATTATTTAAAAATAAAAAAATAACCTATTTGTCACTAATTGGAATTGTTTCAGTTGAAAATACATACAATATACAATACATGCAAATTTTACAATCATGCATTCAATAATTTTTATTAATTTCTACTTATGATACAGTTTGAAATATTTTTGTCATTTTTATTTTCACAATATTAATCATTGAAATGATTATTATTTTTAAGAAAAAGAAAAGCGAATTTTTTTTTAGAAATATGCTACATATGTGAAAAAGTTGGAAGTCAAAATTGTTACCCTTGAAGAGACCAACTAAAAATTCCTTTTCCATTTCTCGATATTTTAAACCGTTTTTAGGCACATTTTTTTTAAAGTAAAAATACGGAAAATGTACTTCTAATATTATATTATTATGGATGGTTGCCTATATCTTATAAATCCGGAAAGAATTGAAAAAACTAAAAAAAAATTAACCAAATGGCGTCTATTTTTCTGAAAGTAAACAGTCTGGGTTCTTTTTCGAAAATTATGATAGATACGAGAAAAAGTTCGAAATTACAAATTGCTTTCCTTAAAGAGACCTAAAAAAAGTCCTTTTTCATTTTTAGATATTTTGAACCGTTTTTTGAGTATGTTTGCCGAGTAAAAATACACGTTTTTGAAGGTACTCAAAAAGCGGTTGAGAATATGGAAAGATGGGAAAAAGGCTACTTTTCCCATACCTCGCATATATTTCAAAGGAAAAAAAATTTTTGATTGTCAGAATAATAGCCGCTATTTTGCTCTTTTTTTTTTAATTTAGAAAATTGAAGGAATCCTTCAGAAAAAGGTCAATTATCTCTGTATTTTTATATGAAAAATACGAAATTTCAACACAAAAAAATTCCCGTTTCGTAAAGAAAATTAAAAAAAAATGTTTGGCACCCTATCCTGAAACTTTTTTTAGGTCAAAAAGAGCACATATTCCAAATTTCATGCCACAATTTGAGCCTTTTTGGGGTAATTCCTCACTCGCACTCGCACGCACGAAGTGCAAGGCATATGCCTCGCACATACGTGCCTCTCACAGAGTGCTACGCATATGCCTCGACCCTGCACGCACCACGTGCTTCGCATGCCGTGCGTGTAACGTGCCCCGCACGAATGTTATCTGGGCCCAGATAACAATGTGAAACGCATATGCGACTCACAGTGCACGCCCGAACGCGGATTAATCCGCACGCGTGCGTTCACCATGGATGACAGATGCGTCCTCATATGAGACGCATATCGCTCGCACGGGTGATGGTCGCACGCGTGCGTGTGAAATGCGATCATCGTGCGACTGTACCCTGAATTCTAAAATACTATTTATATATTTAAATATACACTGTCCGAGTTATTCTACATTATTTAAAATGTTATATTTCCATAACATTGATAGTGAGCACGATATATTACAATGGCACGATAATATAAGAAAAAATAAGGTTATGTCATATATCAACGCTGCTGTATGCTACACTCGATCGTAACCAATAAGCATAAACACTTAAAAACACTTCACTTTAAAATTATATCCGAAAACAATAACGAGTAAAACGCGGAAAACTATAAACAAAGCGGTAAACGCGGGCTGGTGGCGAAAGACTGCGGAAGACAGAGCGGGGAGACTACGTGGGCGCGCGACGGACATCATCATTTCAAAGATATCGTTTTCAAAAACTGAGCGCTCTTTTTAAATTTCTTATCTCAACTTGAAACTATTAACATCATTATAAAATTGATTAAAATTCATTAGAAAATTAAAGATGTATTAAAGTATTCAAAAAATAAGTACTCAAAATTAGGAAAATTCGATTAAACATTAAAGTTGGGTTTCTGCAAATACTTCAACAAATTTCTAAACAGTAATTCTAAATTTTATCCATTTAAAATTCAAATTAGGAATCTTCAAAATATTATTTGAATACAAAATAAATATTTTCGATTAATTGGAACTGTTTAGATAGCCCAATAAAGTTTAAAATTAAGTTTTTAAATAAATAAAATACGTCGAAGATATTAAAATAGTACAGTCATGCGTTTTAGGCAAATTTTGTTTTTTGTCGAAGTTAATTTTCCAGCTAAACAAAAGTAAGAAAGGAATTTTCTTTTTAATTTGGAAAAATATTATATATATATATATATATATATATATATATATATATATATATATATAAGAAAAAGTTAGAAAAAGTATTTGGAAATTTTTCACATTTTGTTCCATGAAAAGGCGGACTAATAATTTTTATTATTTTCTTCATATGATACAATTCGTAATATTCCAATTTTGATCAATAAAAAATATCTAGGATCTAATTATATCATTATTGTGGAATTATTTATTATCTACAGGATGAATGCACGCATGCGTCGCAGACAGGCTGTCATACGCAGTCATACGTGAAGAACGTCGTGATGGCGATATGAGACGCATTACGCACGCACTCTACCTACCCATCACAGCATTGCGACAGGTGTGGCGGCATGCGTGCGTTATGACTCGCACAGCGTACCTCGCACGCATGCGAGTACTGTGCGTCGCACGATTGTTATAACAGGTCGAGAAGAACTAAGGTACTTTGTAAACTTTGCCTAATTAAGGGGTAACACTACTCTAGGATTTTGGAAAAATCGATTTTTTTTCTTGGCTTAAGCAATACTTTAGGATATGAAGTTGGTCCTATACTAAAAAAAATGTTTCAAAATGTTCAATTATCGATTTTGCCGCAGCACCTCGGAGCGCGCGCTAAACACGATTTCGTTTTTTTTTTTGCTTTTTGCTTTTTCCAATCGCTTACCGATGCTGCAAAAGAGGCCTGATTATCCTTAAAATCATCCAGAAAGGAAGAGAAGGCGAGCGTCAACTTTGATGACCAAATATATGGTGCAGGTATCTCAGATTAGATACAGTAAAGTCCCACTTATTTCAAGTCCCCCTTATTTCAAGACACGCTTATTTCAAGCCCCCTGTATGCGGTTATCTCAATTTACGCAGTTCCGTCAACCCCCACCACGGTCCCTGTACACTCTCCTCCGCCTCTGTGGCTGACAAATGAAAAAAGGAGGACCAAACAGCGCCCTCATTGGTTTAAATTGAGTATTTTAGGATGACGTCATGGGAATGCAGACTTTTTCGAGAAAGTATTCTAAACGTAAAAGTCGTAAATGTACAAATAGTAATATTTCGCAAGTGTAGAATGTATTTTCTCAGTCACGTTCCATTCTTTTGTCGATTCACGACCTTTCAGTTTCACGAAATAAAATAAAACATCCTAAATTTCAGGTTAGTGGCACGTCAAATTAGTAACCTAAATTTCGGAAAGTTGCTTGTATTTCGTGACACTGAAAGGTCGTTACTCGAGAAA
Source organism: Andricus curvator (assembly GCA_932195095.1). Classification (NCBI taxonomy): domain Eukaryota; kingdom Metazoa; phylum Arthropoda; class Insecta; order Hymenoptera; family Cynipidae; genus Andricus; species Andricus curvator. Next base: position 10,918 of record CAKNYM010038234.1, on the reverse strand, counting down.
AGAATGGGACATGACTGAGAAAATAGATTTTACACTTGAGAAATATTACTTTTTAGACTTTTATCACTTACCTTTACCTTTAGAAATTTTCTCCAAAAACTCGTGTGCAGTAGTTGCAGCAAAGTTGCAGTCCTATACTGCAACCTAACCTTTCTGACGGCTGACATTTCGACCTAGCCTAGCATTGCCGCGAAATATTTGAGACCGCGACATTTTCAACTGCACAAATCGGGGCCGTCTCAAACATTTGCAATTGGAATACATAATATTGCGAAATCTCCGCATGTGAGTAACTGTATCTTTGTCCCTATGCTGCTGGTGTTTTTCGTGCAAGAGTCGCAACCGTCTCTCGCCCTTTGAGCTGAAAAACTGCGTGGGCCAGCAGTGCTAGGAATGTCGGGTCTATTTATGAGTTTTATTATTGATATTATTTATTGATTTCAAATCGACCGCGGTTTTCGACACATGCGCAGTTGAAAAAGTTGCTTAGAGCATGCGCAGCGATACAAGGCCAGGCAGCCAATGAACGTCGCTTGATGAAAAGAACCTGCTCACTCGCGGTAGAGGTGGGGGCCCCTCCAGACTTGAAAATAACGAATCCCTATGTTTCAAGGACGCGGGAATATGTGAGACTTTACTGTATAAAAAAAATTCAAGGATTTAAGTGCTTGTAAAACATTAAACGCGTTTTTCTCGAAACCACTTTTTTCAAACTGGGAGGACGTATTACTTGAACACCGTTGCATGGATCAATTTGAAATTTTGACAGTAGCTTCACAATTTCTTCACAAAAAAACATTCTCTATCGAAGTACGTACTTCCATAGCCAAGAGTATATAGATTATAAGAACTTTTGGTTTTTTGTTCCAAGTCTTATACTTTACGAGAAAACCACCATTTTGTATCAAAATGATAATGAAATTTTTTTTTCATACTTCAATGTGTGTTGAATAAACCCTCTAAAAAGAAATCCTATTACTTTTTTCATACTCCCAAAATCAATTTTCAGAGTTAGGCCTTTTTTTTCTGCCGCTAGAGTGGTGTTACCCCTTAAACTTTGAGATTCTTTGAGAAAATAATTTCTCTGTTAATCACCGGCAACTATTTTCTTTTAATTTCTACGTCCGTATCGTTGTGTAAGTCTGTCTGGTCATTGTTTCGAATAAACACGTTCGATGCGAAGAGATAAAACACTCAAAAAACGAGGCCGAATAACTGACGGACAAGGGAAATGCAGCGAAATTGCTTTTCTTTCAAACTGCTTGTCGGGGGAAGAAGAATGAAGAACTGCCCCGAGATTTTGTTAATTTCTGTTCTGCTGGGTGTTAGGTGTGGGACCGATGCTCAATAATTTTGATTCTTAGTGGGAAAATATCCAGCTGGAAACTTTTACCGGTCATTGAAATTATAAAGTCGATGGCATGAAATTTTGATTGACTTTGGAATTTATACTGTTGCAAACGGACGTTAAGTTCGTTGATCCTTGATTTTTTAAATAAAATTGAAACTTGCATTTATTGCGTTAATAATTTCGAAAGATATTGCTGTTAATAATTCATGTCTGGATATAGATTTTAATATATCTCTCTCTTTCATTCTTATTTTAGATTATTCTAATTGACCTTATTTCTAAACATCAATTAAGGAACAAAAGATTCCGAAACATGGAGTGGTAAAAGAGAAATCTTTTCGAGAAGATTCCATAAAAGTTAATGCTCATAAGTATTTTAATATTAACAGTTATGGGGTCTACCATTACAGCATCCGTGTGTAAAGTTAACAGGTTATCAAAATTTGGACATGACACCACTGGTGCTAAGACGAGCGCATTTTTAATAGCCTAGAAGGCTGCTTCTTGTTCATCCTGCCAAATCCAATTTCACTTTTTGCGAAGCAAGCGAGTAAGGGGTTCGGAAATCGTGGCTAAAGTTGGTATGAATCTGCGATACCAAGACGCGGAACATAAAAATCTCCGGAGTTGTCTTTTATTTTTGGAAGCCGGGTATTCAACGACAGGAGCCAATTCTTACAGATCAATTTGGACTCCTTACACTAATCCTTTATCCAATAAATCGTCCAGGATTTTGTGGAGCTCGTCTAAAACCGCGGTGTCCGACGGTACGCTTTGTGTTTTGTAGGCCTATTGTCGCCAACGTCGATTTTATGTTCAGGTAGGTTAGTTTTGCCTAATTTTGAGGGGTTGGGCGCTTTTTCTGCTATAAAGATTTGGACTATTTCAGTCTGTGTCCCGGTTAACTCTTTTATCGTGGCGCAGTCCTCATACTAAGGCGGGGCTGAGAGCAAGTCAATTCCGGCGGTTTGGTGTTGTATTATCGTAGACCATTTGTAAAGTATCGGTACCAATTAGCGCGCCTTATTTTTTTGAACGCTTCGATTCCTTGACTACCGAGGATCGACTTTCTTCATACTCGAGCGCATCACATTCGCCTCCTGAATCCGAGTCGGGATCTTTATGGGCTAATTTTAACTCTACCGGTTTATAGGGAGCTCCCCCTCCCCCTTAGAAACCGACTTGGGTGAGGCAGAGACATGAAAAGCGGAACCGAAAATCGGCGTATCAGCGGGGAGGCTTGTATTCTGCTGGAAAGTCTCAGCAATTGCCTCTAATGCTGAGCCCCTTTCTCGTTTCCAGGCTTACGCTTGACTTTACAATTGTATGTGGGACAGTCTGGTTTGCGAACGCCTGTGTGACCGCAGATAAAACAATATATTGCTTCATCCCTATCGCAGTTAAAGTTATAGTGGTTGCGAGGGCCTGCTATACCGTGAGGTAAACAATTGCGGCAGATTTGTGTTAGAGGTGTGGAAGAAATATCTTTAGAGGATGTTGCAAGGGCATCTACCGCTTCATTCTTATCGGAAGCTATATTTTTAGTATTATCCTTTTTATTATTTGATTTCGAAACCGGATTGTCATTTGAGGGGTTCATCTCGACTAAGGGTTTGGTAAGAGAGGGTTTCGTAGCGGCACAGGAGGTAGTTTTTTCTTTGAGTATTTTCTGTAGCCGCTAAATTTGATTCGTTTCCCTTACTCTTTCCGCGCTTGTACGCAAATTCTGAAAGAAACGAAGACTCCTTGGGAGGGGGTGGGGCGTATATTCTTCGAATGTTGCACACTTCGCCCACCAATCCTTTCCTAAGTGAACTAACTCCTCGAAAATTGTAACGTCTTGACGCTTAATATGCCTTTTCTAGTCAGGGCGTAATCCGCGATGAGCATTATCTAGCTGCTCTTGTCTAATGCCGGGGTAGTCTGATTTATTATAAAAGCCAATTATGAAGGTGAGCTAATCTTTGACTTTCTCTTTGAGGCCTTGAGTTCGTGTTCTATTCTGTTCCTTCATTCTGTGATCGATATTATCACATGTAAAACGATATTTGAAATTAGCTTGGAAGGCAGTCTAGCTGTTCCACACTTTGGGCGCCATGTAATCGTGCTGCTGGAAACTGCCAAAACGTCAAATAAGAGGCTAGTTTATCAAAGGCGGAAAGATGCGACAAAGAGGTAGATCCCGAAGGCTCTATTATTGGGCGTGTTTATTTGCACGCCTGGCAGAAAATTCGCTAAATTTAGAAAAAATATTATCCCTGAAAATTTGCCTGCAAAGGAATGGAAAAGCAAAAATGATAACTCTGTATTCTAGGCTGGTTTGAGTGATGCACGAACATTTATTTTTCATTTCTTTGTTAATTAGCCAACATACATAAGGACCCCGTACACTTTACATTGAAATTAGGCCTAGGTCAAATTGCCTGAAATTATAACATAATATAGTTTAAAGCTTCCTGATCAAAAAATCCTAATGGGTATCAGTCCAAAAAATCAAAAGTTTTCGAGATAAGTGGGGTTCAACGCGAAGAATATGACCACAAGAGAATCTAATGTCCCACTCGAAACTTGAAGAGGAGGTGAAGATTCTTCAATAAAATGTGATCAGCACAATCACTGACAACACCGGAAACACTGACAAGACCAGTCTAGCTAATAAGGGCAACTTAATGGCGCTGTCCTGTTAATAATAGGCGAAATCATGGGGCTCTCCTGGCAATGTAAATACTGTTTGAAATATTGAAGGTAGAAGGCAGTTCAGTCAATGAATACAAGACTGAACATCAGTCCAATAATCAAAGAAAAAGCCAGTCAAGCCACTAAAGGCAATGTAATCGGACTGCCCTGGCAATGTGAAGATTTTTCAAAATAATCAAGGCAAAAGACATTCTGGACTACCATAGTGTCTTGCCTTTGTGTGTTCGCATGATCTATAGACTTGTCTTGATTGGCTAGACTACCAAAGTGTCTTGCTTTTGTCGATTGGACTGATCTATAATCTTGTATTAATTAGCTGGACTACTAAATATCTTTAGTAGTCCAGAATGCCTTTTGCCTTGATTATTTTGAAAAACCTTCATATTGCCAGGACAGTCCCATTACGCATTATCCATTAGCCGTTCCTAAACACATGTAAAATTCCGGTGCCAGTAAAAGTTCGATAATCAATTCAGCCCGCAGTCAGGCATCTCTACAGGCCCGTAGTATACTATCAAATGTTACCCTTTTCCTCCTAGGGATTCTGCCATGACCGGTCGATTTATTTGATATAACAGTATTAATCATGAGCATTATCCGTTCATTTCTGATGCAAAAATGTACATTTACGTGACGACTCGATGGCAAAAAGAAACGAAAGTTTCTTTCAAATTCGCGTGATGTTGGTGAACGATATTCTGTAGGCGGCAGATAACCCTAGCGGACCGAATGAACGGAACGGATACGCTACAGCGTATCCTTATAGTATCCGCATCGTATCCTCTCCGTATCATGCAAGAAAAACTCATTAAAAAAGAAAGATGAACCTTTAACTTGTTTAATTTCGGATTCTGCGTGCAATTTCCCGTTAAGAGGTCACGGAGTAATTGCAATAGTTTTTCTTGCAACGTTAAAAACTTAAAAAAAAAATTATACCTGTCATTATTATGGGCTGAAGGCGACTTCAAATGCATCGTCGTTCAGTAGCAACATACTACCTACGCGATTATGGATGCGCTTGAAGTCGCCTTCAGCCCACGTTGCCGATAGGTATTATATTTTTTTCAAGTTTTCAACGTTGCAAGAAAAACTATTGCAATTACTCCGTGACCTTCTAACGCAAATTTTCACGCAGAATCCGAATTTCAACAAGTTAAATGTTCATCTTGCTTTTTTAATGAGTTTTTCTTGCATGATACGGAGACGATACGATGTGGATACTATAAGGATACGCTGTAGCGTATCCGTTCCGTTCATTCGGTCCGCCAGGGAACACACGTTAGCTTTATTACAATCTTTATAAAAAAAATGGACAATTGGCCGTGCTCATCGTTTTGGTTTGCCCCTGGTTCGAACATCGTCCTTCGGAGATCTTGCCTTTGGTGGTCCAAAAATGATTTGATTGAAATACAATTTAGCGGCTTTCGCGTGCCCTGTAGTCAATATATACCGAAACCCACTTTTTGCTTATACCCGAAAATCACACGTTTGCCAATTCATGCACTTATTATCAGATATCAAAATTTAATTACCCAGAACGCTACAATATCGCGAATTCACTAACAAGAAACTTAGTGCAATTAATGATCGCCTGGCACGAAGTAACAGTAAGGTATAACCAAACTGTCTGTGCGAAATTTGTTGCTATTTTTCCAGATAAAGATAAGCTAAATGGTAAAGAGGTTCGCGTCGATTTGAGATGAATGCCTACGAGAGCTGCGACAGGGTTTTGACTAGTAGGTTATTCATGATTCAAATTTACTACTAATAAGCCACCAATCAAAATCCTTTCGCAGCTCTCGTTGATATTCAACTGAAATGGAAGCGATCCGCTTTAACATTTAGCGTACATCCTCCCCCTTAACTATGTTCGAAAATTCGTGGTGCATTTCTCATTCGGGAGCGCATTGTCCTTTTGATCTCTTTACTATTAATTTATGTCACCCGTTCCCAGATAACAAAATGTCGACACTGAGCCCACATTGTGCGTGCACGATGTGCAGAATTGTCGACACGTTGTGATGGCGAAAATGCCGACACATGTAACCTCATATGCGTCGCACGTCGTGTCGGCACGCGCGTGCCGGGAAACAGCCCTTGCATAATTAGGTTAGGTTTACAAGCCACGCCATGCACTCGACAAATAATGGGTCTAACACTCGAGCGACTGGTAAATGAACGTCGAAAAATGGTGTTTTTGACATATTTAATTTTTATCACAATTTTTGTTGCGCATTATAAATTTTGGAAGAAAATATATACAGAAATAAAAGTTCGAAAAATTTACTGCCCACCCAAATAAGTTTCAAAGTTATTGTAGGAGTTTTCATTTGTAAGAAATACATTTAAACATTTAGAAATACATTATGAAATACATTAAAACATTATTATCAGCGTTATTATCCTTAGCCGGCCGGGAGGAAACACGCAAACACGTGTGGTGAAACAATTACACAAAAGTGACGCCGACGTGACTTGCAACTTCCACGCCATGCACACTTAACCTCTTTGTCGAATGCCGGCGCTCGCCATATTTGATCGAATGATCGCGCGTGCGCTGACAAATCGGGAAATTCTGCTCTCACACAGCACGTGCACTGTGACAGCACATATGGTAGCACGCTGTGCTGCACATCGTGCACACCGAGTGTTCTCGCCTTGAGTGAACATTGATCACCAGCTCGTGCATATACCGTGCTTGCGTTCTTGGCGACCCATCATGCTCGCACATCGTGCAGCTACAGTGCGCCCTCACGCATTGTTATCTGGGTTCAGTCATTCTCATGCTAGTATGGTCAAGTTTCCCTTAAACGTTTTCTCCGCGTAGCTGAAACGATAAATATTAGTGTTAGAAGAATTGCTATCGAATTAATCTGTATTTTTAATGGTCAAACTAGACAGACAAACCGACAGACAGACATGCTAGCTACAACCCTTTTGTTCTGACTCAGGAGATCTCCGAACGTCGAGAATCCATGAAAACTGGATAGTGGCTGTTCAAAAAATGCGTCACGCCTTCAGGGGGGAAGGTCATATCGCGCGTTACGTCAATGCTAAACTTACACTCACTTAATATAGAAAAGGCGTTACGTAGGGGGAGGAGAGTAAATGTCAGCAAAAAGAGTTATGTATTTTTTGAACAGTCCCATAAATACCAATTCGTTTGAATCAAATAGCTTCCATCATAAATTATGAGACTGTAAATATTAAAACTTTACGACCAAACTATAGGTCCTATCAAAAAGATTCTAAAGCGCAAAATTTTTTCATATATCTTACAAGATATCTTCCTTACATAAGCACAAATATTAGGACTCGGATTGTGCGACTATTTGCGACTTACTTAAGAAAAATGCGACTTATCGACTTTTTTCCATTTTCTCACTAGTTTTCTACATTCCAAAGGTGCTGCAGTGCATTTGAGGCACAAATACTAAAATTTCTAATGTTCGATGTAATGAAGTCAATTTTTGAGATACTTTTTTTATTTGCCATGAAATTAACTATACAGGAGCTAGAAAAATTTGCATTGATGTAATAAAATCAATTTGGAAGATACTGTAGTGTATTCAACAATAACATAGTAAAATTTCAAATTTTTACCCCACCCCAAAATTAAAAATTTTCAAACTAAATTCCTCGTTTTTGCTAGGAGGCTGGAAATTATGAATTACTAATGAAACTTCTGGATAAATCCAGAATCTAGAAAAATTTGCATTGATGTACTGAAATCAATTTTGAAGGTGCTGTAGTGAATTCCAGACTAATATTGAGTATGTGCGCTTAGACGGTAGCGCTGCTCTGGCCAACTATGAACTAACGGAGCAGCAGGGAAAATTGTCATGAATTTTACTCAAGGGCCAGATGTTTCGTGTCCACCACTACGCCTCCTTATTCAGCACGGAAAACTTCCGTCTCACTCTTACAGCTGAGGGAGGAGGCATAGTGGTGAAAACGAAACATGTGGCCTGTGAGTAAAAATCATGAAATTTCCCCTCGCTGAAGAGGACTGGCCTATACATACTATACTATACTATATCTAATTTTTTTAGAAGTTTAAAATTGGAATAAATATAAAGTATGTCGTAAACTGAATGAGATACGCCAAAACAGACAACATTTTTTGATTCAACTCCAGTAGAGTATATTAGTATATAATTATAAAATATATAGTAGATTTAATGCTTTCACGATGATCCATTATGATAAATTAAAATTTTAAAGCTTTTTCGGGTTTCAATCGTGTGCGAAACTATGAATGTTGCCGACGTTTCGTGAACATTACAGTTCACTTCTTCAGGGCTGACCTGAAACTGAAGTTTCAGGTTATTTTGTTCTTATGTATGTATTCTCTACGATGCCTGTGATTGGCCAGAGCGCCCCATGGTGGGGACTGGTCGAACTTGATTGGCCAATCAAATTTTTTTTTTTTTAAACCCGGGAGGACGGAAAGCCAAATCGGATTAGTATTATATCCATTGTCCCTATTGATGTTATTAGGGTGTTTTAAGATTTCGATTGCTTCTCTATGTTTTCTTGGAAATTTATTGCACGTTTTTGCGATGACGTTTGTTTTGTCAAATAAAATGCTATGTCCTGTTTCGATATGATGCTCAGCTAGTGCTGATTGCGTGAAATGTTTTAGCCTGACTTTACTCTCATGTTCCTTTACACGTTGGTTTAACGCCCTCCTGGTTTCTCCAATATAGACTTTGCCACAAGAACAAGGGATTTTATATACTCCCGGTTCACTGAAAGGTGCCTTTTTATCTTTAGGGTTATTTAGAAGTTGTCATATTTTCGCAGGTGGTTTAAATATGGTTTGGATGTTATGTTTGTTGAGAATTCTTCCTATTTGTCTGTGATACCTTGAATGTAGGGTAGCATGGTGGTCGTTTTTCTCTCTCTTTCTTTACTAGGTTGCGTTGACTTGTTTTTTGAGTGTATTTTCTTATTGCTTTATTAATTTGTTTGTTTGTGTAATCGTTTTGTATTAACATTTCTTTAACATTTTGTAGTTCCTTTTGTAAGTTATCTTTATCTGTTGTGGAGACAGCTCTGTATATAAGGGAGTTGATGACTGATTGCTTTTGAGATGGGTGGTGGTGGGAGGAGCCATGTAGGTATCTGTTTGTATGGGTAGGTTTTCTGTAAACTTCATGTCCTAATGTGTTATCAGATCTTTTGTAAACTAGTACGTCCAAGAAGAGCAATTTTCCGTTTTGTTCTATTGCCATGGTGAACTTGATACTAGGGTGTAGTTGATAGTTGTGATGTAGGCGGGGGGAGGGGCCCGTGAGGTCCCACCCCTGGCGCTCAAGCTATAAAGCCTATTGTGCCATACCCGTGTTTATTCTCAAGGCAGTACTACGAATCAGGCCATCCTTCGCCGCGTGTTTTTGGAACTCGGTGGGTTTTCGTTGTTATCTACGTTCTGAGATTATACCTCTCAGGTTCCAGGCATACCTATCGCACAGTAAATGACGCCCTCCTTTGTTTGATCAGGCAAAGTGATCCTCACCCACTCTGCATTCGGCAGCCTCCCTAGCAGGCTAGGGTGTACGGAGCGATCCCTCTGAGGTCATCAGGTAGATGCACAGATTCGAAGCACTGTCCTGGTGTGTTATGTAAGTGTATGTGTGTGTGCTCATTACTCGAAATCGGCCAGCGACCATCGAGCGTGGTGCCTCCTATAGGAGTCCCCAAACGCAAGAAGAACGCTGACTCATTTTCGAGTCTTCACAGAATCGGCTTCGACCTCCAAGGCTAGTCCCCTCGACATGGAGCCCCACCTTGGAACGATACCAGCTTTTTCTGAGGGGACCTACAGTTTAAGGTGGGTTCCGAACCACCGAAGCCCCGGTAGAAGTACATAGAAAAATTTCCATTGGAACCGGCTCAGGGATCGAACCCCAGTCCTCCTGCACGGATGACAAAAGTGTCGTCAACGTAACGGCACCAAAATTCCGGTTTAAGCTTGGATTTATTAAAGATTTTAGTTTCTAGATTTTCCATGAAAATGTTGGCTATTACAGGTGAGATTAGAGATCCCATTGCTGCTCCTGAGGTTTGTTCGTAGAATTGGTTATTGAATGAGAAGTAGGTATTAGTGAGACAGTGTTCTATCAAAGGTGTGAGATACGAGGGGAAGTTTGCAAAGGATTTAATAATATCGATTGCATCAGAGATTGGTACTTTCGTAAAGAGGGATACTATGTCGAAACTTACTAGGATGTATTGGGGTTGAATGTGAATCTGTTGTATCTTTCTGATGAAGTCAAAAGAGTTTGGTACATGTGTGATAGAATTTCCTGTGAAAGGATTTAGTTTTTTTGGCGAGAAAGCGTGCTAGGTTGTAAGTTGGTGAGTTTATTGCGCTGACGATCGGTCTGAGTGGAATGTTGTTTTTGTGGATTTTTGGTAGTCCGTAAAGTTTTGGAGAGATGGAATTCGTAGGTATTAATTTAGATATTATTTCGCTGTCAAGTTTTGAGTCTTTTAAGAGGATTTTTGTTTTGCTGACTATTGTTTTTGTGGGGTCTTTTTTAAGTTCTTCATATGTATCGTCAGTTAGAAGGTCCATGATTTTGTTGTTATATACTCTTCTTTATTCATTATTACTGTTGTCTTGCCTTTTTCTGCGGGTAATATTATGATGTCTTTATTCTGATTGAGTTCTTTAATTGCTGTTTTTTCTTGTTTTGTTAAGTTTGAGGAGGGAAGTTGAGCTTGGCATAAGATGTTGGCCGTTCTACGCCGTATGTCATTCGCTTTTTCGGGTGGAAGGGTATATATTGTGGATTCCAAATTACTGATAATTTCTTCTTTCGGGATTTTGGAGGGAGCTACTGCAAAGTTATGTCCTTTAGA
>CAKNYM010038227.1:30927-58092 GCA_932195095.1 Andricus curvator | reverse complement strand
CAGTAAATCAACAATATTTAACATCAAAAATAATTAATTAATTACCCTGGTCAACAAAAAAAAATAACATCAATTATTAACATCAATTATTAAAATTATATTCAGATTTCGGTGAAATTATTCAGCCTAGAATGAGTCACTAGAAGTTTCACAGGTTAATGAGATGCAGACCCGCGTCATCCTGTGGATATAGGAGAAACGAGAAATTATCTGCTGCAGCCTCGGTGGCGTAATTGGTTAACACTCTCCACTCATGGATAGTGGCGTTCCCGGTTCAAATCCGGGCTGAGGCAGATTTTTTCCCGTTTCGCCGAAAAATTATTTGACCAGTAAATCGACAATATTTAACATCAAAAATAAGTAATTAATTACCCTGGTCAACAAAAAAATAACATCAATTATTAACGGTAATGGTTAGAGTCCAAAAATCGGAGTGGGTATTTTTGAGGAGCCCAATAATCAAAAACTCTATCCACACTAAAATTATCAAAAAGATTATTTTTTGACGCAGTCATATCTACGTGGTACAAGATTTTTAACGTTAAAAGTTGGAGTAAAAAAACCACCCAACTTACGTTCGGGTGATCTACCCCTTCTTGAACTCTCATTCTCCCTCCGCCGTTCCGTAGTTTCGGGGGCCGACGAAGCTGTCCTCTTTCTTTTGTTGCTGGTCGTCTTTGCTCGCTTTTCCTGTGTGTTGTCCTTTTTCCTCTCTTGCCTTTTCTTTAGAATTTTGTCGATCTTTTCCTTCAAGACCGACACTGATTCGCTGAAATCGCTGTCGCTACTAGAGCTTGAGCTAGAGTAGATTCTAGGCATCTGTAAATAAAGACAAATCACTCAACATTTCTCTTTACAATTAGCCATAGAATACGAACAAAATATTACTTTTTAAATATAATTCCAAGAAGTCTGTTTTATAGGGTCCCAAAAGACCCTTTGTGTGAATAATGGATAATAATGAATTCTAATTAACAAACATAATGGTTTAAACAATTTAGTATGGTTTATAACTACCTTCTCTTAGATGAGTGCGTTAAATTTTTAGCTTTTCTTCTTTGACTTTTTAGTTAGCAACAAATAATAAACATTGATAAAAATTTCAGCTATGATCCATATAGAAAATTTGAAGAATATTTCAAAAGTCAGTTTTATTCTCGGTTTTATTTCAGAAAAATATATTCACAAAAAAGAAACAGAATGTTTAAAATATGATTCGCTCCAATGTTTATTTATTATTTGTTCACAACAAAAAGGCTAAGCCTTTTTGCTTAAGTTAATATTCATTATTTGTTCTTAACTGAAAAGTCCAAGATCAAAATTTCAGAAAAAACCGCAACTTTCTAGAACTTGTCGAAGAGAAACATCTAAACATCAAGAAAAAATCTAATCTAAAAATCAAGAAAAACATCTAAACAACAAGAGAAACATCTAATTATGAGTATAAAGTAATACTTTATGGATTATAAACAATTTGCATTAAAAAATTGCAATAAATCATTATTGGCGTCTAAAACTCGCAAAACCCATTTTTCATTTATGGGGTTTTTTGGGACCCTACGAAACAGACTTATGGGGGTGATATTTAAATAGTAATATTTCATTAGTATTTTATGGCTAATTATGTTGAGTTCCAACTCGATTTACCAAATGCTTGCGTTACCTCTAAATATCATGTTTTTTTAAAACAAAACAAAAAATTATTTTTTTGTTGACTCTAACGAATTGCCGGGCGATATGCATACACATTCGAAAAAAAAAATCCAATGCATTTTCGGAACACCCTTGGAGGCAGTGATATTGTTAGGAACAATTTTCGAAGGTGAATTGACTTAACAGTACTTTATTACGTGTATAAATTTATAAATTTGGGTTCTAGATCTGTTTTTTTTTTATTTTATTTTTTTATATTTGTTGTCATTGATTATTTCAGTGATACCACCTATTACAAGAATTTATTTTATTCAACAATATTCATTCATTCAAACATTATGACATTATATAATATTTTATTATTAAAAAAAAAAATTTCACTCAATTTTCAAAATAGGGATGATGAACAAATACAATAAAGTTAGATGATTGAGGTGAAAGGCAAAGGTTCAAACCAAGGCGCCCCGGAGAATTGTTCCTAACTACATCACTGACATCGTCAACTCAGCGAAGAAAGATGTGCCGGCCATACTTGGTGGGTCCTACATACTTGTTGAAGTAAATACGTAAGGGAGCGTTCACATAGTACGTAACATTAAGAAGGGGGGAGGGGGACGTGTTTCGTTACGGTCTGTTACATGCGGGGAGGGGGATTTTGACCGGATCACGTAAAATTTTTAATTTATAAATTTTCTGGACCATCAACTCTGTATATCAAAATTGCTAAATAAGTACTTTTAATTTATTTCTAAATGTTTCAAATCATTATTTATAGAAGAGAAAATTTGAATTTTAAATTACTGTTTAATAATGGAAAATCATTCTTTTCTTAACATTTCGCTACCACACTATAATTTGGAAACTTTCTTACATTTTTAAAGAGATTAGAAAAATGAAATTATGGGCAAAAACTTATTTTGAAGAATTCGAAAAAAGTTAGAAGCTTTTTAATAATTATGAAAAATTTGAAGAGATTGAATTTTTTCAAGATTTCTGGGAAACTTTTCAGTGCTTTAGGTTTTATTTTAAAAGAAAATTATTACGCTTTGAAGATTTCAAAATATGTGGAAAAAGACTATGGAAGACTTTGAGACAACTTTTTGAATTTTTCAGGATTTAAAAAATTGTTAGGTAAACTGAATTTTTCAGGGTGTCAAGACAATGAAAAAATGTTCTGAATTTTCATGGGAAACTTTTGAATGATTGTTTTGTAATGAATTCTAAGAGAAAATTGAAAAAAGATCACAAAACATTTTTAATTATTTCCTGAAACTTTTAAAAAGAGTGTAAAAGATTTTGAAGCAAAATGTTGCAATTTTGCCATATTACATAATTTTAGCAAAGAATTTGAAAACTTGTAAATATTTTTTAAGACTTTTGTAAGGTTTCACGAAAATGAAAACAAAATTTAAATGATTTCTTACTTCGAAAAATTAATTTTAAGAGATTATTTTAAAGGAAATTTCTTTAATTTTACAGAATTAAAAAAAATCAGGAAAAGTTTAAATAATTTTTAAAGATTCGAAGGTTTCAAAAGGTCTGACAAGATTAAAAATATAATTTTCTTAATATTCGTGTGAAAATTTTAAATGATTTTTAATTTTGAGTAATTAGTAACATATCAAACGATTTCCTAAAATTTCGAAAAAGAGTGTAGAAGATTTTAAAGCAAAACGTTTCAATTTGTTACAATTGAAGAGGTTCAAAAAGAATTTTAAACATTAAAAGATTTTTAGAAGTTAAGATTTCAAAAGGTTTCAAGAGAATAAACAAATTTTCTTAAAATTTCTGGGAAAATTTAGAAAATCAGTAGGACATTTTTTTACATTTTGAATGATTTTTCAAAATTTTGAGAAAAATTCGAGTCAGTTAAAAGCATTTTCAGGAACTTAAGACGTTTTAAACAGATTAGAAATATTTAAAAACTTTGAAACCGTCTGTTACATGGGGGAGGGGTGTAAAAATGTCGAAAATAATGTTGCGTAATGAAGAGAGACGACAGAAGAAAAAATTCCCGGGTTATTCCCGATTTCCCGGTCAGCTAGAAACCTTCTCAATGGATCTTACCTAAGCCGCGGCTTAGTAGTAGTGGGACGGCTAGCCGTCCCACTCCCTCCAGCGGCTACTGAAGAGGGAGCGAGGCAGAGTTTTGCTGGTGCGGCTTACTCGAGCATAATATAAACATTGTCATCTTGTATACTTGTATAGTATAACGTTTATCGAAGTAATTCTGAGGAAGCGACAACTTCTCACCAAAATATTTGGGAGGAAGGCATAAATAAGTTTTGTTTGACTTGAAAATAATTGAGCCGCTGATAATAAAAAGTGGAATTATCTCGTAGGTGAGTAAAACGCAGCTATAGAAAAGTGCTTTAAAAAATTGCATATAATTTCACGTCTATAAAAAGCAGTAATAGAACGTTGGCAGTTTCTTACGGTCCAAGTACCGTTGTCTACTTTTTACTGCCAATGTTCTATTACTGCTTTGTACAGAAGTGAAATTATATCCAATTATTTTAGGCACTTTTCTATAGCTGCATTTTACTCACCTACGACATATTTCCACTTTTTATTATCAGCGGCTCAATTATTTTCAAGTCAACCAAAACTTATTTATACCTTCCTCTCAAAGATGTTGGTGACAATTTGTCGCCTCCTCAGAAATACTTCGATACACGAAACACTATACAAGATGTCAATGATTATATTATGCTCGAGTGAGCCGCAGCAAAACCCCCCTCCCAAAATATGGCCCATTTTTTCCGGCGTTTCTTGCATTTTTTCGCAGTTATGCGGAACTAGCCCCCTTCACCCCAGGTAGTTTATTGAAAGCCCCTAAAGGTTCATTTACACCTATGTTGGAAAAACTCTCTTCCTATCGCTCTAACATGCGAGAATAGCATAAGTTTATCTGTTTCTAGAAATGCTACAAATATTTTCATAGGAAAGTTTTTACAATGAGATGAGCTTCTACTATTGTCACATGTTAGAGTGAGAGAAAGAGAGATTTTCCAACAGAGGTGTAAATGAGCCTTGAATGCCGAAATTGATTCCACGTGTTGAGATGTGCCTAAAATTCTGCACGTTCAAATGAACAAAATATTTTCCCCAGTTCTATTTTGTCCACAAATATTTTTCCAACTGTATACCGGAAAGCAGCGGGCTTTGAATGACTCGAGGTCTACCTTGTAGAAAACCTCTGCTTCCAGGCGGAAAAGCACGAAAGAGTGAAAGAGACTGCGGGAAAACTGCTCTTCACCTCTATCACTCTTACGTACTTTTCCTACAATTTCCTTCGGGACACTCAGTCGAGGTACAAATGCACTCTTACAAAATTACTTACCTTGGTGATCTTCTTTTTGTCTTCTTCCAAAGTTTGTAGTAAGCGTTGAGATCGGCGTTGGGTCCAATCGCAATGCACCCGGCAGCGGTGACGGTTGAAACGGAAAAGACGGACAAACAGACTTTTTGGCGCTACGCGACGGTGCTGCTACCGGCAGCTCAAAATCATTGCGCGCTAAACCTGCGCCGCACGGGCCAATGAGGTTCATTTGTGGAGAAGGAAAAACGCTTTTCTCTAAGAGAAATTGTCCACTGTAATTCCTATTGGCCTGCGCAAGGCATGCGCAGTGGGAGTGGACAGGAGAAGTGGGAATACTCGAACATGATCATGAAATGGAAGACTAATTCCATTTTCAGAGAAGCAAGCATCTAGTTTGTTATATCCACGATATAATATCCCTGTGCTTTTAACTCTTTAATTTAGCTAGTTTCTGTAGTATTAGTACTGAAAGACTTTTCTTCTGAAAGTTTTCAAAAGTCATCATCATCATCATCATGGCAGGGACTGAAAACCCGAAATTGATAGCAGCCATTAACACGTGCATGGAGAGGAACAATTTTTCTTCGGATTCGAAGAAACTTCACGCTTTAGCTGGCGAGGTATTTAAATTTTAAAAGAACACTCTTTTCTTTCCTCTAATGAAGGCCATGTGATGCGTGGGTCACGTGACCAGATTCCTACCTTACGGGCACTTTTTTTATTTCCTAACTTATTTTCACACGAAGCGCCACATCGACTTGAAAATTTGGGATACTAAATAAGAAGCACTAAGAAAGGTGGGTCTTGTCCTGAATTTTTATAATTATGAAAACAGTTTCTTGTAAATAATTTTTTTTTAGCTCTTTTCATGATTATTAAAATGTAGGACCAGACCCACCTTTATTAGTGCTTCTTATTTATTATCCCAAATTTCAAACTCGATGTAGCTATTCGTTTGAAAATAAGTTGGGAAATAATAAGTGTCGCTAAGGTAGGAATCCGGTCACGTGACCCACTCGTCACATAGCCTTAAGGTACTTGTCGTGCCAAAAATTATATTTTGTTGAAATGTTTAAATCAATTTATTTTAAACAGGTTCTACACCTTTAATATTTTCAGAAAAACCGCCGTCGTTCCGTTAATTTTGAACATTTTCTTAATTTGCTCGCGGATTTTGAAAGAAGGCGATAAACAATACCATAATCTGAAAAGAAATCTGAAATATCTCAATTAGGTCAACAGTTACATAAGTTTCAAGACAAAATTGGGATTTTTTTGAAAAACAAAGCAAAAAATTCAAATTCGCATAACTTCGTAAAAAAAATGTTTTCTTCAAAAATCGCAAAAATACGTATTGCCTAATTTCCTATAAAAAACAACATATTTTGTCCCCGAGAGATTCTGCGACTTCAAGGGTAGAACCAAACCGTGCAGAAATCCAGTGTACAGTGTATTGTTTCTGTCTAAAATATTAAATTTGCAACCCATTTAATTAACAAATTTTTAATGAAAAAAAAGAACATTGTTTTATTATTCAGCAATACACAGGGTGTTCTAGACTCAAGTGTCCGGACTTATATAGCTGTAAAAAAAATTTTTGTTTAAATAAATCGAAAATTAATTTTCCAAAAATCAGTTGAAGATATATGAGATGTGAGGTTAGCGATGGGAGAACAGCGGTCACGACACTAGGTTGGACCTTCTCCTCATGCACACACGACTGTTTATACGGTGTTCCTGATTGGTCCAGCTTAAATATATATATATATATATATATATATATATATATAATATTATGTATTTGATTTTTAAAGATTTTGAAAGAAAATTTTGAAGTTTTTAAAGTTTTGGGATAATAATTTTGTTCTTAAGATTTCTGCGATGATTTAAAATAATTGTTTATTTTCAAACATTTTTTTCAGGAGAATATCTAAAAAGATTTTCAAACTTGTCAAAAGATTTTGCAATATTTGAAAGCAATTTCTTTTTCATTTTGCAAGATTTTAAAAATATGTTTAAGAAAAATTTCAATCATGTTTCAAAAATTACAAACCTAATTGAAAATTAGAAGAGATTCCAAAATTTTTTTTAATTTGCAGATTTTCTGTTGAAATCAAATTTTGAAGCTTTTTAGGTATTTTGAAGGGTTCCCAGGTAAAAAAATTATTTTTATATACCTCGAAAAATTTTTAATTATTTCTTGTTTTGAAAAAATGATAGATTTCAAAACAAACGTGCATTCTAGTTTATTTCATCTTTGAACTGGACAATTTATAAAAGTTAAAGAATTTGATTTTTGCAGTTAAATGGTATTTAATTTTAAATTGTTTTATTTCAAAACTGTTAGAAGCTTCCATTTTATACGTAAATTACTCCACGGTTGAATTACAAATGCAAAAGTAGTTAAAGCTTTCAGTGGATGCATAGTCCTGAGTAGTCCCAATTCGCAAAGCTCGTCGCAAGGTATTTTTCGGATAGCATCAGGCTCGATCTATGTCTATGTCTGTCTCTTTCGCTCTTCAATCTATCGTCATGTCTCCTCCAACCGATCCGACCCGATCGGAACCGAAGTCGAGCGAGTGCGAAGAGATAGACGATGGAGCGAAAGAAAATATACACAATAGAATTCGGCCATTCAATTTCTGAAAGACTGAGAGGGCACGCGTGAAGACCCAGGGCGGAGTTCATTGGCGCAGCACCCTGTGCCACCGCCGTTAATGAACATTTATTTATTAAGTAAAAGTGATTTAAAAATACTTTTTAATGCTTGATATAGAAATGAAATTCATACATCGTATTCAAGAAAATATTATGTATGCGAGTTACCTTAATTTTTTTACAAAGTTTTTAAAAATGTTATACAAGTAGCTCGCCGCGCCATCAAAGGCCGCTTTGGATTGACGCGCCTGATCAGTTTTTTTTTCAGAAATTCTGCGCACATTTTCGTTCACTATATTCATGGGCGTATGGTTTGATTATTTAAATAAGGTATTAAGTATGTGGAGCGTGGGTATTCGTGAATAAAGGAAGTGACATGAAATAAATTTATTACAAAATAATTCTATATTTATTTCCTCAAACAGGGGCACATACACCACAAGACAAGTAGCAGCGGTTATAAGAGGAATGGCTCTGTCGCTAAACTTGTAGGAGAAGAAGTGTGCGCCCCTGTCCTGCAGCTTTTACATCGTCTGGTGAAATTAGAGCACATTGTAACTTCTTAGACATCGAATTAAAAAAATTGGATTCACTATAGTATGATTTTCATAAACGACCATCATCGTCGACAGTTGCTGAAAATTCAAAATATTCTGTTAGGTTCTTTGTAAAATAAAATTTGTATAACATTTAAATTTAAAATTATTTAACTTACTTAAAACTTAAAGTTTTTTAAAAACTTACTTAAAAAATTACTCATTTATTATTCAATACTCACAATTTTATTAATAATCCATTCATTTTATTTATCAATAATGTCCTTATCATTTTATTATTTATTACAAAAGGCCCAAAATAGCATTCAATGTTTTATTTATCATAGCTTTCAATGTTACTCTGGGCATTTTGGAATACGTTTAGCGAAAAATGCCCAACTACAAAATTTTCCTAGTATTAAGCACAAAATGTAAATCTACAATAAAAAATGGGGTCTTATTAGAGAAAAATATTTATCAGGGCCTGATTATGCTTACATAGGGCCTTGGGCCCATAGTGTGAATCCACTACTGCATATATCTTTCGAAACCCTACGATTGATTCTGCAAACATTTGGATATATTCTCAGTTTTTCATACATTTTTGGTATAAATTAAAGTTCATATTATAGTATTTCACTTACTTTTAGCATATTGCTGCATTTTTTCGACTTGAAATCTGTGAATTTCACAGGTTTTGGTGTCCCTTCGAACATAGCTCTCACTTATCTACTCCGTTACCGACCCAACTTACTCGCGCTAAGGGTACTTTCGAACTGTTTCGAACTACAATATAAAATCATGAAAAGCAGATGTAAGGGCTCGGGCCCTCTACTGACGGGCACAGCTGAATTGAGCCAACGGTCAAATACCAGTAGCGGTTAAGTAGTTGATTTTTGATGGTCCTGAATTGAGCCATATGAAAAGTATGCATATGAAAACTATGAATTATCTAAATATAAGCATAATTATCTTTTTGGATATAGTAAAATAGATTTTCAACTTGAAAAATTTAATTTAAAATGTTTATAAAATAATAAAATAATAGTCACGATTTACAGGGGGAAAATGGTTTAAACAGTTACAAAATACTTTAAAACTTGTCACTTATCTAATTAAAATAATTCAATAAAAATAAATTTTGTTGAACAATTTCAGTAGTGCTAAAATTATTTAAGTGTGCACGTCTAAAAATTAAAATGTGATGTTTTGGACAAAAATAGGAATATTTCGTCGAGCTCTGTCAAAATAAAACTGGTTTAAAGGTTTTTTATACCTTCTTTCACTAATTTCGTAACTAAAGCGGCTTTCAAATACTTTTTTCAAAGTTACGTATCAGCGAATCTCTATAATAATTTTTTGGGTCAAAGCACTTGATTTAAACAAAATTTTCCCGCTTATCCGGTGTCGCTATTTTATTTTTAGACAGCTACATAGTTTTTTTAATGTCAAAAAATGGTATGGTTTTACGCAATTTTAAAAAAATTCTTACAGTTTTTTAAAACGAGCTAACGAAACCAGATAAGGGGGGAAATTGTGTTTGAATCAAGTACTTTTAGCGAAAAAAACACGTCCATTGACTGCACATTTATTTCTAATTCAAATTTAATTGATACAGTCGCTGTACGAAAATGTAGTTTTTACCATCTTTTCGGACTCTTTTTGAACGACTGCAGCTTTATTTTCGTCAACTTTTTGTTTGTTTGTACTCTTTCTTGTAAGAATTTTTCGACTTGGAAACACTGGAAATTCTCGCATTTAGTTATAATGGAAATCATCTCTCTTAATTAAAAAATAAAAAAAAACGGATAAGCACATCATTGGTTTTTGATCATTTATGTTTATCCTGTTTTTTTTATTAATTTTTTTTTATTAAGAGAGATGATTTCCATTATAACTAAATGCGAGAATTTTCAGTGTTTTCAAGTAAAAAAATTCTTACTAGAAAGTGTACAATTATTGCCAATGGTGATCTTCTTCGAAAATTTTAAAAGCAAAAACAAAACAATTCTTTGGGCCCTTATTAAAGAAAGTCGATGTCACATCGTGAAATTTTACCTTATACTGAGAAAAATTGTTAAGCCTCGTTCAAAAGAAGACATTTTATTGATTTATATTCTATAGTATATACATTTGAATCAATCAAATATATGTTTTTGAACGAATTTGATTCATTCAATAGGATACTTTATAAAGAATATAGAATTTTCTTCTCAGTCTATGGGAAATATACTGTCCTATAGTTTTTCTTTCGTAAACAAAAATAATTGTACGTACTTTAAGCGAGAATTATTTCTTTCACAAGCCTTGAGAGTATTCTAAAAATAAGTTTATCAAGATAAAAAAATATGGGGGAACTTTTTTCCAGCGGGTATAATCTCTTCGTTTTCAAGTTTTTAAAGTGAGGTGTATTTTGTTGTAATAAGTGTGTCAATTGTGTATCTTATAAAATACGTACCCTGAGAAGTAACATGTTTAAAAAAAAATTAACACGTATTTTTTATTTTTTTTCCATGGAAAATATTTTTCAGGTTATATAATTATAAATGTCTTGAAAGGTAGGTTAGAATTTTATATTTTCCAAAATAAAAACATGATTTCAGGGCTGGCGTGGGTTCGATTCCCAATGCAGGAACCGGGGTTGGTGGATGTGTTTTTAGAAAGCTTCGCTTCTGTTCGTGAGTCCCCAGAACGTGGGATTTTTCGGCCCCCACCACTTTCCTATCTGGGAGCAATGCATGCAAACGTAGCGTGTCGGTGAGACGGCTCTGTTACACGATGCGTCGGCCAACCTCGTGTAAAGCCGAAAGTGCATGAGCACGAACCCGTGCCTCGGGCCGAGCTCGCTCGAGTCGGACTTCGGTGTCGCTCGACTTCACGATTCGGTTTCGTTGGGTTGTTGGCTATTAGGAGTTTTGGGTTGATTTTTGTTTTCAAAAATTCACACCTAAACGAAAGACTTCAAATACATGTAATGAAGTCTTGAAATATTTAATGATTATGTCTTACAGGAATGTATATGGGATTTTAAGATTACGTTAATAATATCTATCACTTTCAAGTCGTTTCATTTTTTATTATTTACGTTTTATTTTTCAATCGATTTTAAATATTGCAAAGTTAAAATGATAATAAATAATTATTATTTTCAACTTATTGAATTAATCAACATATTTACTATGTACTTACCTCTGATATAACAACCTTTCTTTTCATGCTATTTTAGGCTTTAATCACAATTTAGGGGATTTTAAGAGAAAAAGCCGAAAAATTATTAACTTGACCTCATATGCTTTCCTAATATACAAAAACTATATAAAACCTTCAATGTTTTAAAATATTTATCTCAACATTACAAAATTTATTTTTTGCAATTTTATTTTAATTGTGAAATAATTGTAACTGGAAATTAATTGTGAATAATTGTGAAATAAATTCAACAAAATTTATTTTATAAAGAAATATCTCATGATTTTTTAAGGACTGCTGATTTCAACTGTTTTGAATTGAAAATTAGAATTTTTTTATTGAAATAGCATTTATCACATTTTTCGTTGAAAAATCATCTATTTTGGTTGAAAATTCAACTGTTTAGTTAAAACTTATATTTTTTGTTGGAATTTTGATTGACATACAGAAATATTCAAAAATCTTTGAAAATTTTTTTAAGAATCTTAGGAAAATTATATTTATACCTATAAAATTAAAAATAAATAACTTAAAGAGTAAATAGTTATCCGAAATTTTTATTTTGTATTAAAAATTATTTTTGCCTCTAATTATAAGGGTCTAGCCGGATAAGATAGTCAAATCTGCTTTGTAGGGAACCTCTATAACTAAATACAACCTGATATTCGGCATGTATAGAAACCCCTTTTCCTAGATTTTCAGACCCCTATATCCCCATGGGGCAAGATGGGACACCATAGAGTGCTGGCGAGTTTTTTGCAATATCTCGGTCAATTTTTGAACTAGGAAAAAGAAAAAAAAGCAAATTGTAGGGTTTTTCAAGCCCTACAAACCTTTGAAGCCGACAAAAATTTTGGCGCGAAATTCAAATTTTTACAGCCGTTTGAAAACTTTAAAAAATTTTATATCGAAAACAAAGACCGACTCCTCGCTAAAAAAAAATATGTTATGTATTTTTGGCTCAAAAATTTCTGTGATTTTTTTCAGATTTTTAAAAGTGCTGGAACGACCTCAAAAAAAAAATAAAAACCACTAAAAGCCGCCTTTTTCGCCTCTAGCTCTTTCCACATAATTCCTACGATGGAACCAACCACGCCATCGTATTCTACGCAAAAAAATACATCGAAAACGTGTATTAATTTTTTGAAAATAATTTTTGGCAGCCCTTCAAAAATTCAGCAAATAAAAACGATCGGCCCGGCTCACAATATTAAAAATTATTGTCATTTCACAAAAATTATTTTCAAAAAAGTAATACACGTTTTCGATGTCTTTTTTTGCGTAGAGTACAATGGCGCGATCGGTTTTATCGTAGGATCTATTTAGAAGGAGCTAGAGACGAAAAACGGACAGGGTTGCCACAATCAACCTTTAAAAAATTTCCATGATATTCCATGATATTTTCCAGGATATGGGATCAAATTTCCATGATTTTTTTTGGAACATTTTAATTTATTTATTATTAGTAATATAATTAATAATATTAATATTATTATAATTTAATAATAATAATAATATTAATGTTTATTAATTAAATAATAATATTTTTATAATAATATTATTAATAATATAATATATTATATAGACTAGTGCAGCGTTTCCCAAACTACTACCGCGGGTAGATACCCTACCGCCCGGTAAGGGGATGCCACCCCGGGCCTGGTAGCTCGGCAGGCTCCCCCCTGCGAGCAAACGGCTGCTTTCGTATACCTGCCGCGAACAACCCTTTCATTGTTATGAGACAATGACCAGTTGCAATAACTGAAATTATAAAGACATGGCTCAATTAAATTTTAATTAGCTGAATGAATTTCCATGATTTCCAGGTTTTGTGGCAACCCTGGACGGTGTTTTCAAGTGGTCTTTCTGCCATAGCTCTTTCTACATAATTCCTACGATGAAACCAACCACGCCATCGTATTTTACGTACAAAAATACATCGGAAACGTGTATTAACTTTTTGGAAATAAATTTTGGCAGACCTTAATGACTGATGATTTTTAATGTCATTTTTGCAATAAGGAAATCTAAATGTATGAACTGTGTTACAGAGATAGCGATGATGATTAATATACGATGCGTGGAGTCGGTCTTTGTTTTCGATATAAAATTTTTGTAAGTTTTCAAACGACTGTAAAAATTTGAATTTCGTGCCAAATTTTTTTTCGGCTTCATAGGTTTATAGGGCTTGAAAAACCCTACAATTTTCTTTTTTTTCTTTTTCCTAGCTCAAAAATTGACCGAGATATTGCAAAAAAACTCGCCAGCACTCTATGGTGTCCCATCTTGCCCCATGGGGATCTAGGGGTCTGAAAATCTAGGAAAAGGGGTTTCTATACATGCCGAATATCCGGTTGTATTTAGTTATAGAGGTTCCCTACAAGGCAGATTTGACTATCTTATCCGGCTAGACCCTTTGGTTGTAATTTTCCTTTTTTGTTGATTAACATCGTTTTTACTTGAAAATTTATTTATTTTGTTGAAAATTCATTTTTCGATTGTTAAATTGAACCATTTTTTATTAAAAATAAAAAAATAATTCGGTTGAAAATGTTATTTTTTTTTTCTTCAAATTTTAATTTGAAATATCTGAAATCTTGGAAAATATTTCGAAATTTTTGTCAAGAATCTTAGAAAACTTATATTCATATTTATTTTTACAATTTTATTTTAATTGTAAAATAATTGTTATTGGAAATTAATTGTAAATAATTGTGAAATAAATTCAACGGAATTTATTTTATAAAGAAATATCCCATGATTTTAAAAAGACGAAACAATTTTGAAGGTAATTCTTTGTAGTATTTTAATAACTAATGAACATATTTTTAGAATATTTTTCCTTGATTCTGCCCTAGGGTCGAACATGGTACAAAAAACCGTTGTAAAATTTTAAATAAATACTGTACTCTGTATACATTTATTTAAAAAATGAAAAAGTTTTATTAAAAAATGTGTGGGATTTTCTAAAAAAAAACAACTGCATGAATTTGTGACCTTTCTTAATTTCATTTTTTGAGTTTATTTGAATCTGATTTATGTTTAGGAAAAATCACTTTAAATAAATCACTTCAACGGCCATACCACGCTGAAATAACCAGTTCTCGTCAGATCACTGAAGTTAAGCAGCGTTGGACGCGGTTAGTACTTGGATGGGTAACCATTCGAGAATACTGAGTGCTGTTGGCACATCGTGGGTATGGTGAGCCCACACTTGTAGTTATTTACTATAAGAAACTATCCACCTAGAAACACTACCCGAATCGGGTAGTGTCACGCCTACCCTGAAAGGGAAATGGCTTAATGGTATACATACTTTAAAGGCAAGTCTTCATAGTATTTTACTAACTGATGAAGATATTTTTATAATTTCATTCCTGAAATCTCTTCTCTAAGGACAAACATGGTACAAAAAATTCGTAAAATTTAAAGAATGACCAACTATTTACCAAAATTTTTAAAATAAAAATCAATGTGTATCATATTTAAATAAAATGTAGTAATATTTATAAGAAGTATTAACATTTTTCATTTTTAAAATTAATTTATACAGAGTACAGTATTTATTTAAAATTTTACAACAGGTTTTTGTACCATGTTTGACCCTAGGGCAGAATCAAGAAATAATATTCTAAAAATATGTTCATTAGTTATTAAAATACTACAAAGAATTACCTTCAAAATTGTTTCGTCTTTTTAAAATCATGGGATATTTCTTTATAAAATAAATTTCGTTGAATTTATTTCACAATTATTTACAATTAATTTCCAATTACAATTATTTTACAATTAAAATAAAATTGTAAAAAATAAATTTTGTAATGTTGAGATAAATATTTTAAAACATTGAAGGTTTTATATAGTTTTTATATATTAGGAAAGCATATGAGATCGACTTAATAATTTTTCCGCTTTTTCTCTTAAAATCCCCTAATTTGTGATTATAGCCTAAAATAGCATGAAAAGAAAGGTAATTATCAGAGGTAAGTACATAGTAAAAATGTTGATTAATTCAATAAATTGAAAATAATAATTATTTATTATCATTTTAACTTTGCAATATTTAAAATCGATTGAAAAATAAAACGTAAATAATAAAAAATGAAACCACTTGAAAGTGATAGATATTATTAACCTAACCTTAAAATCCTATATACATTCCTGCAAGACATAATCATTAAATATTTCAAGACTTCATTACATGTATTTGAAGTCTTTCGTTTAAGTGTGAATTTTTTAAAACAAAAATCAACCCAAACCTCCTAATAGCCAACAAGCCAACGAAACCGAATCGTGAAGTCGAGCGACTCCGAAGTCCGACTCGAGCGAGCTCGGCCCGAGCCACGGGTTCGTGCTCACGGACTTTCGGCTTTACACGAGGATGTCCGACGCAACGCGTAACAGAGCTGTCTCACCGACACGCTACGTTTGCATGTATTTTTCCCAGATGGGAAAGTGGTGGGGGCCGAAAAATCCCACGTTCTGGGGACTCTTCGTTGGTATGCAACCCCGCAGATATCCCTACAGTTTATAATTAAGGGGACGTCCATAAATCACGTGACTCGAAAGTGGGGGTGGGGGGGTGGGCAAGAATATCACGAAAACCCCCTGGGGGGGGGTAGGCCGATCACGTGACATTTTTTATTTTAAATTTCAATTAAAAAAATA
This sequence comes from Andricus curvator, assembly GCA_932195095.1. NCBI lineage: Eukaryota > Metazoa > Arthropoda > Insecta > Hymenoptera > Cynipidae > Andricus > Andricus curvator. Next base: position 42,066 of record CAKNYM010038227.1, on the reverse strand, counting down.
TATATAAGAAACACAATTTCTAACTAATTAACCTTCTTATGTAACAAATTACATAATTTGCATATGATTTTATTTAAAAAAAGTTAGTAAGTTTAATGAAGTAAATTATTGAGTTAGATAGAGATATTTTTTAATACTTTAAAATTCATTTCACCTGTTCCTTATGTGTGTTTTCTACATTCTTAAAGCTTTTTTATTTTCACAACTAAATGTATGAATAAAAATACCGCCAAATAAAATCTGAGGTTGGAATCTGGGATAGTTTTTTTTTTTAAACTTGGCTAAAATACTTTTTCACTATAAATGTATTTAGATATTATTTTTTCATTTTTCAAAAGCTTTCAAAAGATTAATGAAGTCGTTACAAATGAATGTGCCCGCTGGGCGGGCACATTCACGTGGCGCGCAGCGCGCGTGTTCGCAAGGTTGAGCGCGCCTAGGGAGCGCGACTGTTGGTTCTCGCGCTTCGCGCTCGATAATATATTTATCTCGCGCTGCACACTCGGTCATTGTATTTTCGCCCCATTTGTGCACAGACCTTTTAAAATTAAAGGTCAAATCAGAGACAACTGTAATTTAGTGATTGTGAATTCTCTTTTGTTAAAGCTCCATCGGCTTTAACGAATGCATTCTCATCACGTATCTCGTGCTTCGCACTCGATTTTGTCCAAAATGCGAACTTTACTACATTACGTTAATATTTGTTCCTTATTTTGCATTAAATTTTATCCTCAGCTACCCTGAAAATTGTATATCATTACAATTGATAATATGAATTGGTATTAAAACAGACGTATTTTCATTGTCTTATTTTTATAATTAAAAAAAGTGCGCATACTAGAAAAAAAAACAATTTTGTTATTCTACATTTTATTGTAACTTTTGTCTTTTTCGTCTGTTGTGTGGTTTCTCCAAAAATTTAATTTTTGTATGTTTTTAATGCTATTTTTTACGATTAAAACAAAAACTACTGTCTTATAAAAAAATTATTCATGAAAAATGAATTCATTTTTTAATTAATTTTTTCCATAGCTTGTGTCGTTTTTCCAAAAATTTAATTCTTTTATTTTTTTACGATTTGAATGCACATTTCTTGTCTATTCAACTTTTGTCGTACCTTCCGTCGTTTTTCCCAAAATTTTATTTCTTCATTGTTAATGTTATTTTTCACTATTAAAACAAAAACTACTTTTTTCGCATCTTGCGTCGTTTGTCTAAAAATTCAATTTTTCTATTTTTAATGCAGTTTTTTACGAATAAAACAAAAACTACGCATCCTATCAATAAGTGATTTGTAACAAATTTGTAGATCTTTAAATACACCGCGAAATGGAATTCTCGATTTTTTATTATTTATGTGCGGTCAAAATTTGAATTTTCGAATTCTGAAGAAAATTCAAAAAGTGGTTGTGATAATCTTGTGGGGTGTTCAAAATGCAACGTTTTTCTTTTTTTGACATTTTTTCATATCGTGCGTTGTTTTGCTTGAAATGTTAATTTTCGTTTGTTTTTTGGAATTTTGTAAATGCAATAACTCCGGTAATCTTTTTGTTAGAAAAAAGGACATTATGACAAATTGTTCGCCTTTTTGAATACTACTAATAACCGTACATAGAATTTTCAAGTTAAAAAAAAAGTGGTCTCAAAATTTTTGAAAAGGCGCTCACTTTTTGAATTTTTATCCAAAATGGCTGACTAACGAACTTGATCTTAATTTTAGAACACTTGAAGAGTATACCAAAGCCCAGTCCAATATGTCAATTCTTTCGAAAGTTATTCTGCTAACAAACTAAAAATCTACAGACACACAGACAGACACATTCGTAAAAACCTGTTTTTCAGATTCAGGGGGTCCCAAAACGTGGACATTTGACAAAGGGGGGGGGCAAATTTTACACAAATCTAATATCTTCTCTGATGAGAATGTAAAAATGGGCGAATAAAGCTTACAGAATGTCAAATGTCCACGTTTTGAGACCCCTTGAACCCAAAAAACAGGTTTTCAAAAAATGTCTGTCCGTCTGTCTGTCTGTTAGTCTGTCTGCCTGTAGATTTTTAGTTTGTTAGCACGAAGAATTAACCTATTTGATTGGGTTTTGGTATACTCTTTAAGTCTCCTAAAATGAAGGTAAAGTTCGTTAGCCAGCCATTTTGGATAAAAATTCAAAAAGTGAGGACATTTTAAAAATGTTTGTGAACACTTTTTTTAATATTTGAAAATTCTATGGACGGGTATTAATAGTACTCAAAAAGGCCAACAAAATATTCTGATGACTTCTTTTAATAGAAGGAAAATTACCGGAGTCATAGCATTTACAAAATTCCAAAAAAGAAACGAAAATTACCATTTTGAGCCAATCAACGCCCGATATGAAAAAAAAGTCAAGAGAAGAAAAAAGTTCATTTCTGAACACCCTGCAATATTGTTATAAGATTTTTTCTTATTTTTTTTGAAAAATCGAAAATTCAAATTTTTATCGCACAAAAAATTAATGAAAAATAAAAAATTCCATTTTGCGGTCAAACTATACAAGATACGAAAAAATATGAAGACAAAAATTGTGCTCTCAAAGAAGATCAAATTTGTTACTAATCACTTTTTGATGGGACGCGTAGTTTTTGTTTCATTTGTAAAAAAAACTCATTTAAGAATAAAATAAATTAAATTTTTGGACAAACGATACAAACCACGAAAAAAATTAATAGATATTATATTATAATATTTTCCTATTTTCAAATCAAATATCGATCGCGATATCTGGATGAGAGTGTGTTCCTGAAGGTCGATAGAACCTTAAGTAAATTTTATCTTCTCTTTATGTAAAACTATAGCAATTTAACCAAATGGATATCACAGCGATGAAGCTTACTGAGCGAGCATTAGCCCGCGAAGCGCGCAACAGCGAGCTTTTTACATATACAACAGCCGCGCGCCCTAGGTGCGCTCAAACTTGCAGATTTTTTTTTGCTCATTATATGTACATACGCATAATAGATAGAATTGTATAAAAGAATCCTTCAGTATGTGAAGCTAAGATGAATTTACCTATTAGCGTCCGTTTCGACAAATTGCTAGAAATTGCACCGGAAAATTCGAAAATCACGCAAAGATGTCATTACACGTCGTTTCGTCCGCCTGATTCGTTTTTGGATGTATGTATTTGCGTCGCAAATAGGGACAGAATTTGTAGGACCCTATTTGCGTTTGCTGTTCAAACTTTATGATAGACTCGAATTATTCCGATAAAACTTACAGTGCATATCGAAAGAGAAATATTTTTCACATCACTTACGACAGTTTTTAGCATAAATACACTCACGGTTCAATTATTTCGAATATTGTAAACATACGGACGCACGCATGTACATCAAAATGTTGTTGCACTAGTTAGCGACGGATGCAAACAGGTGCATTTACCTTCTATATTTTTTTACACTATTTAAATGTATAGCATTCGCAATTATTATTATTATACCTTTTTTTTACAGTCTTAAAAAATCCTTTTGGGCGCGCTTGTCCTGTTTTATGGAACTGACAGGAAAGTTTTTTTCGAGACATTTGACAGAATGTTTGTGACAGAATTTGTGACATTTGTGACAGAATAGAATTGTCTAAAATCGATAAAGATTTAAAGGAGAGTTGCAGTAGTAAAAACTTACAAAAGAAAAACTGATATTCGTAGTCTATGGCTGCTACTCTTAAATTTGCTTTATAAAGCAATTCTAGTGCCAGAGCGCCGGGAAATGGGTTTGCTTATAATTTTTACTTTTTGAGTTTTTTTTCAGCATATTCAAGACAAAATTTGCATTTATACTGATACTATTAAGTTACCATAGGCTTTTAAAACTTGACTGAAAATTACAACTATGCTCATCTCGTCCAGGTCGTCCCTAGTAGGGATGGCTCGCGTTAAAACAGAATATTTAGTTTTGCCATTTTCACTCTGTGAGTTATCTACCTTACCGACATTTTTTTCCAGCTAATTCCGGTCCATACAAAATGAGACGTCCAGTTGAAAATCTGAATAATTAAATGGAAAGGGCAAAAAAGAATGGTGTAATTGTTTCTAGACAAATAATTTAATTTTATAATTGTACCAATTTAGTATCATACAAACATTGCGTAATACATTCTATCTAATTACCCAATTTTTCAACTTGATGTCTCATTTCGTGTGGATTTGGAGTTGAGGAAAAAAATGTCGGTAATTTAGGCATCGGGTAAATATTACAAGGCCTCAAGCGCCGAAATGGAAATCTTAAATTAAATGATTTCTAAGTGAAATGATCTACGTCTGAACTAGTTATAAATATTGTATTCCTTCGGTAATTGCTAAATATTATTTTCCACAGGTTGCAAAGCTTCTAAAAGTTCGGGCTGATAGTAGGTTTCGTTATCATGTGCAAAGTGTTTTGAATAGTATGACTTTAACGGAAAACATTAATAATGAAGGTAAGTTGAGACACGTAATACAAAATGAATCAGCGAAAAAGTTCAGAAATGAACAGCAGCATGGTATAAACGGTGCATGGGATGAGAACGCCAGTGACAGTAGCAAACATCATGAAATAATAACCAGCGAAGAGAAACAAATGGAAGCACCAAGCGACAACAATGACTCCACGACAAGCAAAACCTGCGTAGAGAACAACATCAAAGAAATAACCAGCAAAAGAGACTCCCCGACAAGCACAACCAGCCAAGAGAAAAACACTATTAAAGAAATAACCAGCAAAAAATATTCCATGATAAGAAAAACCAGCGAAGAGAAAGAAATCGAAGCAATAACCGGCAAAAATGACTCCACGATAAGCATAACCAGCGAAAAGACCACCATTAAAGAAGTAACCAGCAAAAATGACTCCACGACAAACAAAACCAGCGAAGAGGCAGAAATCAAGACAATAACCAGCAACAATGACTTCAAAACCAGCATAACCAGCATAACCAGCAAAGAGAACACCATTAGAGAAGTAACCAGCAAAAATGACTCCACGATAAGCAAAACCAGCGATGAGAAAGAAATTGAAACAAGAACCAGCAAAACTGATTCCATGGCTCCCTTGAAACAGTAACCAGCACAGCAATATCCATTGAGGAGACGAACAGAAATTATGAATCAAACAAAAGTAGCGAGAAGATCCGTGAATTGACATATGTAAAAGGTGACATCGACAGCGAAGGTAACACCAGTGGAGTGCCAATTCCTTGCAACAACAATGACAAAATGGAGAAGAGTGTCGAGAATCCCATCGAAACAATGACCAGCAACATTAATCCTGTGAAAATAAGAACGAGCGATATAAAATTACCTGAAAAGAAGAAGAGTAGATATAATGACGGCACTCAGAAGATGAAAGAGAAAAGAAAAAATAACAACCCCATGTATTCAATAAGCAGCCCATATGAAGAGAAGGAAATCCTACCTGCTAAAAGAAGTGAAATTGAAAGTACAGTCGTACCGTATGTGATACTTCCCACAGGTACGGACGGCAACTGTCGTTTTAGAGGCATTTCCAAGGTCTTAGTAGGACATGAAGAAGATCACTTTAAGATTCGACAAAAAGTTGTGAAATATGTTCGAAAAGTTTGGGATAATGTAAAAGAAACTCTCAACAGTAGAAGGATATCGAGCAATGAAAAGCCGTTTAAAAGCGTAGAGGAATATATTTCTTTGATGGGGCGAGCAAAGGAATTTGCCACTGAGTTTGAACTTGGTATGTTTGCTCAGAAATACAAAAGAAATTTGCAACTTTGTATGCTATATGAGGAAGAAAAGAATTTGAAGAAGTTTCAGAAATACGGCCTTACTAGTGAAGACTTTTTCATAATACAGACCTTCAGGCCTTCTGATAAAGACGAAAATCCTGCTGCCGGAGAGACAGAACAATGCTCTGGTTCTTCTTGTGACGAAGAAGAAACTCCTGCTATGAAAGAGACGGTGAAGCTTTTATTCAGTGGAAATAGAGAGAATGGACATTATGAGGTTTTAAAAGAAGTAGAAAGAATAACGCACAATATCAAAATAAATCATGAAATCCAAGGTAAATCCTTAAAAGCATTGGAAGAAGTAGTTCGGAGAAGTTCAAAGAAAAGGCAAAACACTAATCAAGGTACATACACAAACTTTCTTCCGAAAAGAGACAACATAGTGAATTTAAAAAATAAAGAGAAGAGTGGTAAGGGTAAAACAGGTACTAAAACTATCGGAATAAATAAAGGAGTCAGAGAAGTACCGTTGAAGAGTAAGGAAGTAACAACTGTGAAAACTGTACTAGATGACGAAATGTATGAAAAGAAAAACGAGGCAAACATAATTAGCAAAACAAGTAACAAGAGAAATGAAAGAGAACGCAAAAATGTTGAAACCATCATAAAAATAGCAGACAGGGAGGAGAAAACTGGAGAAAAAAGTAGCAACAAAGACAAGTGTAGTGATAAAACCAGAGACGCGAACCATGAAACTGATGAAATACAGGACAAACATGAAGAAAAAGAAATGGACATCTATCAAGATAGCAGCCGAAGAGATGAGAAAATTGAGACAACCGAAAGTATGTTTCAGAATGAGAGCAAAATAGTTCACGAGAATGAGAGTAACTTATTTGAAGGAAAAAGCATTGTTCTCAAAATTGGAGAAAAAGAGAACACGTATAAAACTTATAAAATAATTCCTATCACAGAGGACACAAGCAGTCTATTCAGGAGCTTTTCCTATGCTCTGTGGAACCACCAAGCCAAACATTCAGAAATTAGAAGAGATATTGTGGATTACGTGACAGACAATTGGGAAGACGTTCAAAATATAATGAAAGCAAATGGTTCAAGCATAAAGGATCACGGAAGTGCACTATCGTACTTCAATTTCATGGCAAGTGAGGATCACAATGGATCTCTATTTGAGATTTCAATGTTTTCGAATTTACATGAGCAAAATGTAGTTCTTTGTCGTATACGCAGCGATATGATACCATTGAAGACTGAACATATTACGAGTAAAGATATTTTTGAATACAAGTTCGCTCCCTATGATGATGATATTGTCGCAGAAAAAACATTATATCTTCTATATACTGAAGTAGGAATTTCCGGACATTACAAAATTCTGGAAGAACAATTAATCAGCAATAGGACAGAGACTCCAATTCTGAACACGGTTTTTTTGCAAAATAATGTAGAGTCCGCGTGTGAAAAGTTGTGGAACGTAATGTCTTCTGATGGAGAAAGAGAAAGTGAATCTGAGAACAGTTTAACAAACAAAATTGTTGCGAAGAATTCAAGCGAAGAAAATGAAAAAAGCAATTTCTCAATATATAGCAATTCTGAGAGTGATACCGAAGATATGAGTGCATTAATACACCGCCGAAACATTGAATTCACGCATCACAAGTTATCAGATGATGAATGCAGTATTGGTACAACTGCCGAAGTTACACATCTTGGACAAGAATTAGATGATTTCTGGGAAAAGAATGTGATAGACATAAAAAATTGTTCACCAATAAGAAGTCCTTTTCATTTCGATGAAAATGAACTTAATAGTGTACCTATAAGTTATAGTGATTACCGTAAAAATAAAGGAAAAAGACGTAATAACAATGGCAGTGATAGTGGTTATGACCATGAAATAAGTAGGGAATGCGTTTATGACGATTGTTTTGAAAATAATGCTGACTATGATAGAAAAAATGACAGAAATTTGGATAGTGATATTGATAAAAATAATAGTGATTGTGAAGTGAATAGTGACAGTGAAGATAGTGAGGATTCTAATAGTGATAGTTGTGTTATTGCTAATAAGATCCCTGATGATACCTGTGATCTAGATGATGAAGATGAAAAAACCGTGTCAGAGGACAAGAAAACGAAATTTCCAGTGTTTTTGGGTTCAGGAGAGATATTAACGCAGACAGTATCAACTCCAACTGGTGAACTTAGCGATAGTATCCTCAGAAACGAAATTGATTTGATTTTACGCAAGACATTAAGATGCCCTTGCCCACTACGTTTTTATGGCGGAATAAGAGCAAACGAACGTTATCATTATGTTGGTTATGCAAAGTGTGCAATTATTAGTCATGCAGCAGTATTCAGATTTGATGTGTTTGAGCTTAATGAGCACGTAATGCAAATATATGTTTCCAGTAATTTACCAATGATCAAAAGTCATGGAGTCATTAATATAATAAAACCTTTCAGTCAAGTTCGTGGTCCTAAACGTAGAGATTTAAAAAAATTACTGAAATACAGGTCAGTGAGAATGGTACACTTGAGTATGAATCAGAATTGCGATTCAGAATTAGTAGCTGATGGAAACGTAGACGATGCCAAAAACTTAAAAGTTTTGGAGAAAATTAAGTCAGAAGCACGTTGTGAGGGCAGATTGCGTTTAAAGTCGATAGACATCGAGGATGCGGTTCAATTGTGGATGGAGCAACATGACATGGGTAACAGAGCAGTAAGAGTTTTCACACTACCGTTGCAGGTCCTAATCTACACCGAGGACCAATTAAAAGTTGTTATTGACGCAAAAGCAGATTTCCTTCATATAGATGCATCCTCAGCGAAATGTCGAAATCCACACTTTTTGAAATGCAAAATAATTATGTATATCGCTTTCCTATTTAGAGGACGTGAATCAATAATCCCCATATTTGAAGTATTTACATCAGAACATGATACTTGCTCATTTGAAGTAGCTTTAAAACGATTCAGAGCATTTGTAATGGAATATACAAATAAATGGCCCGTTTTCAAAGCAGTTATTGTAGATTGGAGTTGGGTTTTTATCAACGGCATACTGTTCGAATGGAATAGGGAATGTAAATGTACTAACATACAAGATTACCTAAACCTAACGTGGGAGATTTTGATGGGATCGGTGAATAAACCTGCTGCACTGATTATAATACTAACATGCAATGCACATGTTATACGTAGAGTAGCAAAAACAATCGATAATGAGAATGAATTTAAACCCCTGAAGGGAATGAAGACATTCTTCCTGGAATGCTTTGCTCTTATTATTGTTTGCAAATCAATGGATGAGTTGGATGAAGTATTCGAAGACATATTGAATGTAATTTTGGAAAGAGACGAAAAACGAGCAGAGCGTGCAATAACGGTATTGTCTGGTGTACAAGCTAAGAGTAAACGTGAAATCCAGAAAATCATGGATGATGCATTAAACAACGAAGAGCTTCTTGAAGTGGAAGAAGAGTTCTATGACGTGCATAAAAACAGTACAACAGTCTGCGAGAATTCTAAGTTTTACAAACATTACTGGAATAAATTGTCATACAAGATGAGTATCATGGATAATGATTCGGAAGCACCCATAACAAACGGATATTATGCTTTGGTATTTGCAACTTATTTACTGAAGACATTCTTACCATATGTTCCTCTAGTCACTGGCGTCATGCTGCCATTCGTTAATAAAACAGTATCACGTGTTAGTAACGCTTACGCAGAAGCCCACATGAGAGTGTATAAGAAGAATATTGTACCTTTAGAATATGGTAACTCCATTGGAGAACTAACTCGTGCTGTTGCAAATTATTCATCAATGGTTGTGGCCGAACAGAAGTTAAATATTGGTGCAAAATCAAATATCCATGTAGTACAAAAACCTCTGTACCCTGAAGCAGCATCAAATCCATTCGAAACAGAAAAATGGGGTAGAACGAAAGCAGCTATAGAAAAACAAAAAGTTAAGAGAAGAAAGTATACCGTTTATTCTGGAAAACAACTGATAACTATGGGAAACAAAATTATTGCTCAACAGGAAGAGAAATTAGCAGAAAGTGAGAAAGAATATAAAATCACCCAGTCAAAAGACAAGTTACCAAAGAAATATCCAGCAGACAAAAAAATAGTACAAAGGAATTCGAACACCCACCGCATACCGCAGAAACTAGCAGTAAGAGGAATCAACAAGCAAAACTTCGATAAGAAGAAAGAAAAAACAAGGATTCCTGCGAGGGTTGTTCGGAAACCGATTAATGTGGAGAATGATAAATTTGAGGAAAATGTTTCGGGAACACCTCAAGTACCTGACAAATTTACCACAATTCCGAAAATCAAAGTTGTAGGGCAGTGCGAGATTTTACCAAACGGACTGGTAAATAGCTTAGGGCATTATATTACCTCTCATTCGGAGCATGTAAAAATTGGAATATATAAATCGAAAATAAATCTACCACTAGTAGTGACAGAGTTTCAAATGGCAGCGAAACAGTTCTCTCCAATAGTAAATGTAAGCAGGTGGCTCGATTCGATAATAATTGACTGCTTCACTGCGACTCACATGGATGATTGGAAAGACCAAAACATATCATATATGCCCACGGACATTGCAAACAAGGCAATTGGTAATTTCGCACAAGAAAGGAAGAGTTCGAGCTCAGATATATACAAAATTAAAACACCACTGAAGGACAAATTACTTATGCCATATATGTTTGAAGGTCATTGTTGTTTACTTGTTGTAAATGTAAAAGAAGAATCTCTGACACTAATGGATCCGTACGAAAAATCAGGTGATAAAGAAAGAGTTCTTGGAGCATTTCAGTCATACATAAAGAGCTGCAAACCACCATGTACTTTAAGTGATCTAAAGCATGTAGTGTGGAATGAAACAAGTATAACAAACAGACCTTATCAAGGCGAAAGTGATGCTTGGAACTGTACCTTATATGTAATGTTTTACATTTTTTGTATCGGCAATATGATACCGTTCGACTTGGCATTCCATCCTGAAGACTTTAGAAGAAAAGTAGCGGAAACATTGATTCTTAAGTCAGATGATATAACCAACAGATGCATGTATTGTTTTTCAAAAGACCAAATAGACGCAAAGAAAAAACCGAAGCAACGAAGGACCTGTAAGTTTTGCACTCGCTGGATGCACATATCCTGTTCTTCAGTAGGAGATGTTGATACCGAAGATGAAGAGAGAACGAGATTTCAAACATTCAGGAGAAAACGGAAATGTGTTCCTCCTACAGTAGAAGAGGTCAACCAAGAAAATATTGATGATACCTTTCAGTGCAAACTTTGTTGGCGTCAAAACTTTGGAAAAAAGAAAAAGAAAACTGACGTATAATTTCCACTGATGCTACAATTTAGAATCTTAT
>CAKNYM010038227.1:2299-28897 GCA_932195095.1 Andricus curvator | reverse complement strand
TTATATTTTCAAATATCGACAATCAAAATGGTCATTTTCAACATTTTAGGTCTGCATACAATAGGGGTGGTTTTTAGGGGTCTTGCCGAAAATTCTCACCTGGTCTATGATTCGTGGGATAAAAAAAGATTTTTGACTTTTTTATATTTTCAAATATCGACAATCAAAATGGTAATTTTTTGAACATTTTGGGTCTGCATACAATAGGGGTGGTTTTTAGGGGTCTTGCCGAACATTCTCACCTGGTCTATAATTCGTGGGATAAAAAAAGAAGATTTTTGACGTTTCTATATTTTCAAATATCGACAATCAAAATGGTCATTTTTAAAATTTTAGGTCTGCATACAATAGGGGTGGTTTTTAGGGGTCTTGCCGAACATTCTCATCTGGTCTATAATTCTTGGGATAAAAAAAGAAGATTTTTGACGTTTTTATATTTTCAAATATCGACAATCAAAATGGTCATTTTCAACATTTTGGGTCTGCATACAAGAGGGGTGGTTTTTAGGGGTCTTGCCGAACATTCTCACCTACCCTATAATTCGCGGGATAAAAAAAGAAGATTTTTGACGTTCTTAAATTTTCAAATATCGACAATCAAACTTGCATAAGGCAGGTCTGAATAATGGGTGATGTGTAAGGGTAGTAACCTCATAAAAATTAAAAATTCGAAAAAAATTTCTGACAGAATATCATTTTTTGACCTCTTAAATGATTAAGGCCAAAAAAAATTCGGGGAAAAAATTCTTTAATTTCGTTCATATGAACGTTCGTAACTTCAAGTACATTTCTTCATTCTGTTTTTCATGTGAAGTCCCAGGCGTGGACTGTTCCGATGAACTTCTGTGCTCAGCTGAGTTCGACCTGGAATTCAATTCCTCCGGATCAGAGACCTCCCTCTCGGTTGCATTCGAATCGAAATTATTTGAGAAAGGAGAGACGTTCGATTTGAAAAAGCTCTGGAGGGTTGGTTGCTTTTTCATAGCAATCGCTTTTCTTTCTTCACGTTCAGCATGTTCTTTGCGCTTCACATTACCAGGTTTATGCTGGTACGACATGCTGAATTACGCGATAAATGCCAATGTGGTTATCTACAAAAAAGAATTTACTCATGTGTTTTCTCATGTATTCAGCAGAATGTTCAAATAACCGAAGTGTTCCACCAAATCGCAAAAATTTATAAATATTTTACAATAGGAAGAAAATTAAATTTCAAAGCTATTCGTAAATTTTTACACAAAAGTTGCTTCGCAATGAAGCAATCTTGGAAGTTTTCAAATCGTTTAAAGTACAATAATTTAGATAAAATATTAAGATTTAGTTTTTAATCAATCAAATACCATTGACGAGTGTCTTACAGCAACAAAAGTAAGTTCCAAAGCTCATTGCAATGTTTTACACAAGAATCACTTCTACAAAACGAATTTTAAAATTGTCTAAAAGTCACTTAAAATAAAAAAAGTTTAATATAATATACAAAATGTATGCAAAATCAGTTGAAAACCCGCATAAGAAAAACAAGTGACTTGTGCTTAACGTAGAAGCTGAAGTTGAATGGAGTTTTTTTCGGAATTGTGGAATAAAAAATACATACCATACATCAAATATAGAAATTACTTATTTTCGAGTCCTTTTTTTCCTTCGAACCTCCGAATCCTTTAAACAAATTCGTTTTAGTGAGAAACTGTAAATTACATAATATTATTATTATAAAGCCTTTAAGATGTTAAATAATGTAAGATAATAACGAAAAAGTACCGTGTGACATATCCGTTGAGGTTAAGTCAATTTGCATAATAATACGTACCGAAATTTGTTTTTCTTCGCACGTTCGATGATCCAAATGATTCAAGTGTCAAAAATCACTTCACTTCACTTTGCAATTGTAAAACACTTTTTAGAAAAAACCAAAAACTTTGTTTATTTACAAAGTAAAACTTAGGACACGTTCTATTTTTTTATGAATCACTTCAAGATGCATTTTTTTGTAGCGTTTTTAACGCTTCACGCTGCATTGTTTTAGCAGTGTCAAGCATCGACGTATATAGTACTGGACTTCCCAGCAGGTTTGGGCAAGTGAAATTCTCCAGGTAAATTACGTAGTTTTTGACAGTAAATTGCTGGGTATTTTACGTTGCTAGTTTTCTACACGACGTAAATTACGCATTACGCGTATACGGGACTTTACGTTTTTGCTAACAAACGTAACCTCCCCAGAACCATCGAAAACATCAAAAACCGACAGGCAACAAGTGACAAGTCGTTACTCATTTGCAGAATGCAGTTCAGTGAATTTCAATGTGGTTTTATCGAAAAATTTATTTTAACAATTAGAATGAAAAGAGGCAGTAGACCAAAGGTTATTATTATTATATAATAATTAGGTTCAAAAGGCGCTTATATCCAACATTTTTTGTATTTTGTTGCAAAATAAACATTTTGCTACAATATTATTTTGATCTTGTAAGCGCTGAAAATTTAATTTATTCCATAGAATATATATGGGGCATAATTTCTGAAGTGTACCCACCTCGAAAACGAAAGTTGTCTGATCAGGCTAAAAATTGGCCCAATTGTAGTCCTACTTGATAGTACTCCTCACACCAAAAATTAATTCATTTTGATAATTATTTATCAAAGTGGAGGGGGTACAATTTTTGGGTTTTTTGAGCAAAGCCTTACTTTCAAACGTTTGTAACTTTTGTCCTATTGCCTTAAACAAAATTTCACTTGAAATGTTTTCGATAGAATTTTTCATAAAATTTCTGGTGGTAATAACGATTTTTGAAAAAAATCAAAATTTGACCCAAATTTTTGAAAATCAAAAATAAATTTGACTTTTTCTTAAACTTGGGACCTTTTTTTTTTTCTTCAAAATATTTTTAAACGAAAGTTGAGATTTTTTCCTATAAGACCTCCAATTTTAAGAGTGGCAAATTAATTTGTCTTTGAGTAATAGAACGATACGTAAACAAGATGCCGTGATAGGGCGGGTGGCGCGCGATTTTCCCTAGTGCGCTCACGCCGAGGTTCGTTGTGCAACGCTTTAGTGCCAGTTTTTTAAGTTAAGTAATATTACATGGTAATATTATCTGTCTTTCTGTTCGATTTTTTGGCGATAGTCTCAACAGTTGTTTTCTTTGCAGGCTTCTTTGCGGTTTTTGTTTTTTGCCATTCGAGAAGATGTCGTATTTCTCAGAGGACGAAAACTTCTTGAGTTGAAGTTTTCCGTCTTGAGTGGAAATGAAAGCGTGGTGCTGTAATGTATCTGGCATCATGACAGCTTTGTCAAATCTGGTTTTCAGTCACCCGGTGGCTAAGGCATGATTTTCTTTGCTGCTGAAACAAATTTCGGTTTCCTTACAGTTACTGTTTGCCCACTGAAACAAAGCATGGAGAGTGAGCATGTGATGTTTCGGAGAACATTGTAAGCTTGAACGTACTGCTTGTCTCTTTATATTCGCTCCTATACCATCACATGCACCCTTACCATGAGATGTTCCATGGAAATGTCATTCAGCTTGGATACCAAAATCTTCTTCATGGACTTGGAGATTAACAAAGCTACTCCTATTTTTGAAATGTTGCCCTGTACCATCAGTGAAATAGTAGATTTTACTTGGCCTGAAATGAGTTTTCAAGTATTCTACTATTATCTTTTGATACTCGTGAACAGCCACCATGTGATGAGCTAAATTATCATTGCGATACATTCTGGATTATGAAGGCGTCATTCTCAGCAAAATCGAAGCAAATCAAAAACTCCCCAGGCAATAAATTTTCCTTCAGGTTTTCGAAGAAAAATGTAAATGTAAAAAAAATGTAAATTCAAAAGATGTATATTCTCACTTCTAATTTTTAAAGCATATTCCCAATTAATTTTATACTTACCGTAATGCAGGCCTTTGTTAATTCACCCTGCAAATGCAGAGAACAGTTATTCTAGCAGCATATAATATTACTTAACTTAAAAAACTGGCACTAAAGCGTTGCACAAAGATCCTCGGCCTGAGCGCACTAGGGGAGATCGCGCGCCACCGGCCCTATCACGGCATCTTGTTTATGTATCGTTCTATTGCTCAAAGACAAATTAATTTGCCACTCTAAAAATTGGAGGTCTTATAGGAAAAAATCTCAGCTTTCTTTTAAAACTATTTTGAAGAAAAAAAAAAGTGCCCAAGTTTGAAAAAAAGTCAAATTTATTTTTGATTTTCGAAAATATGGGTCAAATTTTAATTTTTTTCAAAAATCGTTATTACCACCAGAAAGCGTGTGAAAAAATCTATCGAAAATATTTCGAGTGAAATTTTGTTTAAGGCAATAGGACAAAAGTTACAAACGTTTGAAAGTAAAGCTTTTCTTAAAAAACACAAAATTGTACCCCCTCCACTTTGATAAATAATTATCAAAATGAATTAATTTTTAGTGTGAGGAGTACTATCTAATAGAACTACAATTGGGCCAATTTTTAGCCCGATCGGACAACTTTCATTTTCGAGGTGGGTACACTTCAGAAATTATGCCCCATATGAATATAAACGAAATTAACTTTGCTCTAGACTGGAATAGTCTATTAACTTGTAAAAAAAATATTTTTCATAATAAGTATATTTGAATATTATTTATTATTTTTCAAAAGCTATACAATTAAATACCAAATTTGTTGCGGAAAAATTGATCAATTTTATTATTTAGTTGAATAGATTTTGAAAAATATAAAATAATATCCAAATACACTTATGGTGGAAATTTTTTTTTTTCAAGTCATCATAAAAAGGAAGTTTCGTCACATGCATTTGGTATTATTGTTTGGCCCTCGGCGTGCAGACATCTTGGATATCCCCCACCTAACCTGAAATACCTAATTTCACTTCTGAGCTCTGACGGCCGTAGCAAAGACATTATATTATCTTTGCCCGTAGTTAGCGGTTCAGCAGTGTGACTACGATATCGTGTCGAAAGTCGAAAATCGAACGGACTTCTTTTTCTAACGTGTGTAGAGAGAAAGAGAGGTTCGTTCGATTTTCGACTTTGAAAGAAGTTTAATGCACTGAGGTTGGCAGCATTTCAGACGCGACGATTGATCAATCGAAAGTCGCGAGGATCAATCGCAATCAATATGATTAATAAATAATTGTATTTAAAAAAATTTATTCTTCAACAATTCCGGAAAATCCGGGCCCCCTCAAAAACTCCGGGCCCGGGGACAATATCCCCGTCGCCCCCCCCCCTCTCGTCAGGTCTGGGCTGAATGCTTCTCGAATCTACATGATTGAACCGATTCTCTATCGAAATTTGCATTGCACATATTTTTAGAAATTTTTTAGCTTGAAATATTTTGCAATTGAAAAATAAAGCACGGCTGAGCCGCCCGGGTAGCCCGACAGAAAACCTGAGCCACTAGAGAAATCCTGACCTCGGATTTGGATTCAGCACGCCAAAAACCTTCGGAAAAGTATACTCGGTTTCCTGGTAAAATATTTTTGCCAATTTTTGTCGGCCTGTGTTATCCAACGCGCCGCCAGACACCGCTCATAACGCGTACTTTTTCGTCCGTTTATGGAGGCATGAAAACACGCCATTTTATGATTGCGTTCTAGGTAGGAATACTAGGAATACCTTCCTAGAATATGAATAATTAAATATTGATTGAATACACATAGTTATTTCAAGTGACAATGGACTTTTAACAACAATTTCTTGGGCGGGATACCCAGGTACCCGGGTGGCAGATGCTGTGAGTTTTTTTGGGTGGCAACACAAGGGTTAAACAAATTTTAATTCAGAAATTATTAATTTAAAATCTCAATAATTTACACATGTAAAATAGAAGCTTTTTACACTTTTCAATTGCAAATTCCTAATTAAGTGCAATAATACTGAAAAACTTAATTTTTTACACTTTTATAAATTAAACAGTTCAAAGATTTCTGGTTAAAAAATATAAATCCACGCTATCGTTTTTGTTGGACTTGGAAAGTCGAGAGGCCAGGTGGATAGAACAAAACACCAATATACACTTCTGAAATATGCAGTTTATTACACTTCAGTCTCGTGGCTATCGAGCCGCATTCACCACTCATGCGCACACCACTCTCTATCATTCAGTGCCGTATCGATGAAGCTTTATTCCAACACTCCCTCCCTTCATTGATATCGCACACTCCTTTCTCTAAAAGGAATACTTCGTGAAATAAAGAACTTTTATACTCATACTCTATTTTACTTCTGATATACATTCATCATTCCATATATATATTCTTCTAAACTTTTCTTTAGCTGTATTTTGATTCTACTTCTTAAATCTCTTTGACTTTCTTCTTCGTACTTCTAAGGTTCCATCCATGGTTGATTTTCTTCTAAGCTCGGTCTTCTTGTCTTCTCTATTCTCTAATCCTCTATTTGCCTGTTAACATAAGAAATAACTGTTAATTAAATATGTATAAGTTTTGTATCAATTCTACTCTAAATTCATTAATTTATCAGTAAGATATCTATGTTGATATGTGGAAAGTGGCTTCGTCATGATGTCCTCTGATTTGTATTTTTATTCATGTCTAGATATTTCGCCTGGTATGTTTACCGTGTGACGTTCGTCTGTTTATGTCTTCTCTATGCAACTAAGTCTCTAAATAGTGTAATTATATATCCCCCAGTAGAGGTCGAATCATCTAAGTCCCTATAACTTACATCTGTCATGGCATCTAAGCTCTCTGAGTTTGCGTTGTATACTAAACCTCTTTCTAAAGTTGCTCTAATATATCAAAGAAATCTTTTTACTCCTATCTAATCTGCTTCATTTGGATCTATTTATCATTGGTGTGTTCTGTGCTTTGCTTTCATCCATCTTAAATTTCTCTAAGATTCTCAACGAATAATCCCTCTATTTTTTTCATTATCTTGTTTTCTCTGACTCTATGAATATACATTCATAAGAAATTCCTTGGTTTTCCTAGACCTTTCATCTTAAAAACTTTCCCTAATTCTTCTTTTATTTTTTCTAATTTTTTAACATCATTGCTAGCTACTAACATGTAATCTACATATAATACTAACACTGCCATCTTATCTTACTTCCTTCATTTGAATACACACGATTCGTGCAAATCATTTTCTAATCCTAGTTCATACACTTCTTCTGAAAAGCTTCTATTTCACTTCTTACCATTAATTTTTACTCCGTCGATTGCTTTCTCTAATTTACATACTTTACTCTTTCTTGTTTCTTCACTACCTGCTTCACTGCCTTCTGGTATCTCCATATATATTCCTTCCTCCAATTCACCATTTAAAGAAGCTGTTTTCACGTCTAATTGTCTTGTCTCCAAATCATAGTTGTTTATTATTACTAATCCTGCTCTAACTATCGGTAATCTTGATACTGGAGCATACGTTTCTTTCAGTTCATATTCTTTTCTATCTTTAAAACCTCTAATTACTAGTCTAATTTTCAATTTTTGTTTGTCCATTTTCTTCTAATCTCTTTTTGTGTACCCATTTTGAATCTATAATGTTTACTCTACTTCCAATCTTTTATTATTTATTATTTCTCTACTAAATTCAAAACTTTGGTTTCCTCCATCGATCTAAATTCTTATCCAATTTCTTCATTCCACTCTAATTTGTTTTTACTTGTAATCGCTTCTTGATAGGTAATCGGGTCTTGCTTTATTATGGAAATCAACGCGTGCTTTAATTCATCTTTTTCTAATTCTTTATTAATCTCTAATTGCCCATTCGTGCGATAATCAAAGTTCTTTTTGTTTCTGCCAGTTTCATCTATACATTCTACTTTTTCCGCGTAAGTGCCTTTTCCTTTTCCGGCGTTTACTTTTCTTTCTGTTAACTTGAGCTTTTTCACTTCTGTTTCTGTTTGTTCATGTAATTCTAATCTTTGTTTTCGCGACCTTCCTCTTTTCCTCTTAATTTTAATTTCTTCTTTTTGCGTCTCTACTTTTTCCTCAATTCTAAACTCTTTCATCCAATTTTCTTCCTCTGCCATGTCTTCCTGATCTAATTCTTACTTTTTAAGACTGTCTCTATAAGTTAATTTTTCATTTAATCTAACGTGTATTGACTCTAAAAACTTTCCTGTAGTTGGATGCCACAGAATGTATCCTGTTACAGTATACCCTACTAATATGGATTTTATAGCTCTTTCTGCGAATTTTGTTTTTACTTTTGGAACTGTAACGAAAGCTACACAACAAAATCTACTAATTTTGTCTAAATGACGATTGATCTCTGGTGAAAACTTCTTAAGTGGGATTTCGAAATTTGTGGATTTGTGTGGTGTTCGATTGTAAATATGTATTGCTGATTCAGCTGCTAATTCCCACAGTGCCATTTAATTTTGGTGTTTATGTTGGTGAGAATTCTGCCTCTATGCCTTCTTTTTCTATTATTTCTAATAACTCTTCTCCTTGATCTGACCTAATATAACGAACTTTTTCGTCTTTTCCGAACGAATTTCTAGTAGTTCGCAAAAATCTTTCTAAATATGTCTGCCTCATCTTTGGTTTTCATTGCGCATATGTTCTCGCTAATCTTGTGTAATCATCTATAAATACTATTATGAACATCTTCTGCCATGGGTATAATGTGGGTTTTATTGGTCCAATGATCTCGGTGTGTATTATTTGAACTGGCCTTGTGGCTTTACTTATTTCACCTCGAAATGGTAATTTTTCCATTTTCGCCATTTTAAATATTTCGCATTCTAAAATTGATTGGTCAAAATGTACATCTTTAAATTTTTCTTCTGATTTTTGTACAAATTTAAAGTAATTTAATGAAGCATGGCCCAGACGCACGTGCCACAGCATTGCCTCACTTAATTTTGTTAATCTATTATGTTCTGTTTCTAATGGGTTATTGATATACATGTCTCGGACAGTGTCTATTTCTTTTATTTTATCTACTTCTAATATCTTTCTATTTATGACTGATTCGTAAAAATCATTTTCTTCCGTTGACCTATCATAACTTCTATCTAAATGTTCTTCATCTTTTTCTGAACTAACTTCACCCTCCCTCCCACTCTCGGACACATCTCTTTCTAATTCTGAATCATTATAATCACTTTCTACTCCCTCCGAAGTCAACATTCTAATCATATTACTATGTGTCTGTGATTGATCGGGTTGTTCTTCATCTACGCGCTCTAGTTACTAACCTCGCTCTACAGTTAAAATTTTCATATTCAAGGTTTCGTGTATCATGTATTATTTTTGTAGCTACTAATGTAACTAAACAACTTGGTTTATCATACATTCCCTCTAAAAGTATTTCTCTAGATTCTTTATCAAACACTTTAGGTTTTTCATTGTCTAAATATATACTTAGCCCTGTGTCTGCAAATCGTCTAAGTGATATCCAGATTTCTTCAATATATTTTGCAGCTATCGCATTCGTTAATTTTATTAGTTTTCCTTCTGAAATGTTTGAATGAAGAAATAGATCCCCCTTTCCATCTATTTCAATATCCGCTGATTCATTTTTATTAGCGCTTTTTATTATCGCTCTTGTACATTTTTAAAAACACTCAAAATTAAGCTCTTATTTATAAAATGTTCTGTTGCCCCTGAATCGGCAATAAAATTAATTTGACTATCCTATTCTAAATTATTCTTTTCTTCCGAGTTATCTACATTTCTTAAGTTATCAATTCTAAAAACATCTCCACCTTCCACATTATTGCTTGAGTTATTCGGTTTGAATCCTTTGTTGCCTTCTAATTTCCTTTGATTGATATTATTTTTATTTTTGTCTTCTAAATAATGTTTATGACCTTTTTGTTTTACTCCCTCTGAAGTCTTATTTTTCTGTACTCTATTTCTAAGACCACCTTTCAAATCTCCTTTAAAATCACCTCTAGCGCTACCTCTAGAGGTAGCGCTATAGGTAGATGTAGAGGTAGCGCATCCCGAGTCGAAATATAGGTTCTCTGTTGATGCTCCATAGTGCTTAATAAATCCCAGTTTGGTTCTCTTTAGTCCTCGACATCCTAGTTTAGTTCTCTTAGGTGCTATTTAGTACTCTTTTGATCCTCTTTGGTCTCTTTTCAATTTTCGTAGGATTGTCTAAGACTCTAAGTCCTCATTTAGGTCTCTTAGGTCGTACTGAGTCTTCTTTTAATCCTCTTTTAGTCTCATTGAATTTTTGTGAAATTTTCCAAGTCCTCATTGAAACCTCTATTTTCTCTCTGTATTAGTCTCAGAATGTACATGCGCAGTTGAAAAAGACGCGGTGGGTTAGCATCACTGCCACCATTTTCCCTCATCAGCAGTACATATTGCGAAGTTGCGGTGTCTTTCCTTTTTGTTACGTGAATTATTGTTGAATTTGTGCAAAAAAGTGACGTATCGTTTAAGAGAATCATCTGATAAAATTAGACAAAATGAGGCGCAAAAAGTTCGCACTTATTTGGTGGCTTATAACAGTTGCTATAAAGATGTCCCTGCCGATGGAACAGACAAGCGTCTAGGGAAAAGGAGAGTATTTGGTTTTGCGCTGGGCATGCGCACTGTGACCTTTCAGCCGCTTGCATTCTGCGCGCCATAATTTGAATTATGAAGACGCCAAATTGTAGTTATTTCACTACGAAAGGAAATAACGCTCAGTGAATATTTTTTAGATTAAACAAAGTAATATATCAGTTCTCTAATTGAAACTTAAACTAATAATTTTCTTAATTTAATTTTTTTTTAATTTCTTTTATCTAATTGTAGAAGAAAGAAAGAATTTAAACTAACAATCTATAAGTATTTTTTTACAATTTTCAAAAAGTTCTCTTAGACCAACTGGACAAAATCCATTAATCTATTTACTGTCTAGTAGTTTTATGTGCCTCTTTCCTTGGCTTTTTGATAAAAAATCTCCTGAACGATGGCAAATGTATTTAGATTTTATAGCATCTGCAATTGAATAGGACCTATAAGGTTTCCTGAAGTTCGATTTCGTGTTATTTTCAGTCTCAAGTTTCCAAACCTGCAATTCTTCAACAGAGGGAAATTGAAGAACTTCTATTTCAACTTCAATACAGTGCTTTTCTTCAAAATGATTAAATATTGCCTGTTCCTGCTGAAATCCTTTACAACATATCGGGCACTTTAAATTGTTTTTATATTAGCTTGCTGCAAAACATGGCACTTCTGGTGATATTTCAGACTATTCATATAAACAATCTGTTTGTCGCACACATCACATTTATTTATTAATTTTACAACAGTGTTAATTATGACTTGGCTGTGGTTTTTAATAATGTGAAGATTGATTTTTTACCAAAATATGTACTACAATATTTTTGAATTTTCAATCAAGAAGATTAATTTTGTACTAAAAAAGGCGAAGTTTCAACAAATTACGTAAATCTTCAACTATATAGTTTGAATAATTGATATGATGTTAGGCCACATTTTATTTGATTAATTTTTAGTTTATATTTTTTCAGTAATAAAGTAGTTGAATTTTCATTGAGGAGAATTAATTTTCAATCAAAAAAATAGTTTTCTACAAAATAGTTTAATTTCATACTAAATAAATTAAGTATGTTTGTTCAAGACAATTGTTAAATTGTCATTTCAAAAAATTAATTTTAAAGAAAATAAAACGAATTTTCAACAAAAATTATGAATCTTCAACAACAAAAAATAAACTTTTAAGAAAGTAGTTCAACTTTCAACAAAGGAGTTTAATTTTAAACCTAAAAAGACGAATTTTCAACCAAACAGTTGCATCTTTAACACCAAAAATTAATTTTCTACCAAAAAAGACGAATTTTCAACCAAATATTTAAGTTTTCTACCAAATTGTTGCATTTTCCAGCCGAAAATATGAATTTTCTACAGAATAGTTCAATTTTAAACCCGAAAATGTGAATTTTCAACCAAAAAAGTTTATTTTCAATGAAACCAGATTGATTTTTCACCTGACAGATGCATTTTTAACTCAAAAAGATTAAATTTCTACAGAAAGAGATGAATTTTCATTTCAAAAACAGTTGAATTTTCAACCAAGAGTTATGACATTAACAAAGTATTGAACTTTCAATAAAGTAATTCAATGTTGAACCAAATAATAAAATTGAAAAAAAGAAGAATTCTTAACAAAAAATTTAAAAGTAGACTTTTCAAGTGCAAAGATTGAACTTTCAATTAAAAATAGTTGGATTTTCTCATTAGGTTCTATTAATTCAGTTCGCATTTAAGTCGAAAAATGAGAAAAAATGAAAAGACTATGAAGTTCATACACTTATACTTTAGGCTTATACACTAACCAATAACATTTTTAATTGAAGTTCATTTTAATACTTTCAAAATTTTATGACACCATATTAAAAAATATAGAAAACAGGTGACAAGTTGAAAAAATGAAAATAAGAAACTGAATTTTGTCTATTCCTTATTTAAATTATACTTTTTTTAGATAACCTTAAACAATATTTTGAACATCCATATAGTTTATTTAATTATTTTGTTGTGGATCGCTTGAAAAAATATTTTAAACAACTCAGGACCTTGTACTGATAAGAAATCACTATAAATACAATTGCAAAGAAAGCCAGTTTTTCATCATTCATTTTTAGTTTTAAAATTTGTTGTCCAGCCTGCAGAAGTTCCCTTTATACCTGCGAATAGGCTACCAAGTAGACCAGCTGAAAGGGATTAAAAATGAAAATTTAAAATTTGTGAAATTTTGAAATTACATCTGCGAAAGTTAGAAATTCAGAATCTACGGCCCTGGCGGACCGAACGAACGGAGCGGATATTCTACAGCGTATCCTTATAGTATCCACATCGTATCCTCTCCGTATCATGCAAGAAAAACTCATTTAAAAAGGAAGATGAACATTTAACTTGTTGAAATTCGGATTCTACGTGAAATTTTGCGTTAAAAGGTCACGGAGTAATCGCAATAGTTTTTCTTGCAACATTAAAAACTTAAAAAAAAATATAATACTTATCGATAACGTGGGCTGAAGGCGACTTCAAACGCATCGTCGATGGATAACGCCTATTGACTGCTACTGAACGACGATGCGTTTGAAGTCGCCTTCGGCGCACTTCATCGATAAGTATTATATTTCTTAAAAGTTTTTAATGTTGCAAGAAAAACTATTGCGATTACTCTGTGACCTTTTAACTCAAAATTTCACGTAGAATCCGAATTTCAACAAGTGAAATGTTAATCTTTCTTTTTTAATGAGTTTTTCTTGCATGATACGGAGAGGATACGATGTGGATACTATAAGGATACGCTGTAGCGTATCCGTTCCGTTCGGTCCGCCAGGGGGGTTTCGATAATTTCAGATATCTAACATTTTTTTTTTAAGTTTAAAATTCGAATGAACATAATGTATCTCGTAAATGGAATGAGATACGCCAAAACAGACAACATTTTCGAATTCAACTTCACAATAGTATATTAGTATATAATTTATAAGTATAAAATATATATAATGAGAAAATTCATAAATTAAAAAAAGTGTTAATAATTTGAAGAAAGTTTTAAAAAGGGGTTCGAGTTGGTGGCGGCCAACTACTGTAAACCACTCTGCCAGCCCGGTACGTGACGAATACTATTGAGTATGGACATGACCATGATATTTACCGGATATGACAGACAGCGCCCGCGGCGGCCAAAGCCGAAAATTTGTTAGGGATAGAAATTTGAAATTTACATAAGATAGCACGTATGCATTGTTTTTAAATATAATAAATGCATAAATGATTGCTTTAAAACGTATATAACGTTTTTCAAAACGAAGCAAAATAATAGAGGGAACTTTCTCGCAAAAAGATTTCGTGAAAAAATGGTCTTTTCATTCCAGTTAAACCCGTTCTAGTTTCGTTGTTGGTTATGAACATAACCTTAAAAATTATCGGCCGAATGTCAACAAGTCGATTGATGATGAATATTTTAATTAAAACAGGATTTCAAGCTATAAGTCATTCTATCGATTTTCACCCTGAAACACTCAATAAGGGAAAAAGTTTAGCAGTAATTCATATGGTGAGAGTGCAGGAGTTGAAAGTGAATGGAATAAGCAAAATTCAGTGCAGCGTTATCAGACAAACGTCTCTTAGTTCTCCCCCATACGACGTTAAATTACAGGTGTTTATTAAATAAAAAATATATTGTAACATAAAGAGAAGTATTAGGGAAATCTATAATTATAATTATAAATTTCCTAACACCACACAACAATGCAAATTGCCTTTCCTAGCTTTTTTACTGCGTTCTGTCTTCTGTCGCTTCTGCCATAATCAACAAACATAAGCAAAAAGTTTTTTCACATGACATAGCGAATTGTTAAAAAAAAGCTTCACTTGAAACTCAAGACAACTAATAAAAAACTCAATATTATTTAAATTAAAATAAAATATACTCCATAAATATTTTGGGATAATTAAACTTTCTAACCTCAAAATCTGACAACTAGCTTTACTTTTACAAAAATAATAGATCGTATAAATATGCGAATATATATAATATTACTTATCCAATTAACACAATAATTTGTCTTGATACCTTTTTCGAAAAACAAGAGTACTGACATATTTTATGTGATATTTGTAATCCGATAGGAGGTCTGTCATAGACAGAGAAATTCAAAAATCAACTCCGATCAAACCGTTTAACAAACTAGAGCAAAAGTTTTTTCCCCTAAATCGATATTTTGTCAGTTTTCCTACAGACACTCTCGTTATCCGATAGTTAAACTCTTATTTTCAGTAAAAATTTATTTATTTTCAATCGCATGTAAACAAGTGGAATACATCCCTAAAAAATCGCCGCTTTTAGGCAACAGATGGCGCCAGGCTGTTTCCGCGGCCGTACTCAATAGGACCATTATATGACTGTCGCATCACTCTGAGTGCCGTTTAGGTGCCGCAATCAGCACAAACAGTCACTGAAACGGCGCTGGCGGCCCAGTGCCTTTCGCCAGTGCTGTTTCAGTGCTGTTTCATCGGCAGGGGTGGTTGAACTGTCTACTTTTCCAGTAAAATATAGGCAAGTAAACGCCGTTTCTGATTTAACGTGGATGAAACATGAAACAGGCCTCAAAACAAAGGCACAAGCAAAAATTCTCGCGATTTCTGGTACGTATACATTTCATATGCAATAATAAAAAAGTAATCTTTCATTATTTTAAGAAGAGTTTATAACATAACCTACAAATTTTTATATCGAAACCAAGAATCCTCCTGAGGTTTAAAATTGTAATCTTTTCTTTTTAAAAAGAAATTACTATTTGAAAATGCCGACGCAAAAATGAACAACGAAACGCTTCCGACTTGAGCAGATCGTCTATTTCAATAAATCTCGAAACTTCAGGAAGAATGGCTTATGGGATTCATTTGTCATCAATGAACTGCTCACAAAAAGGTAACTAAATTTATTACAATGTTGCTTATAAACTGAAAACATAGATATTTGGGCCAAGTGTTTAGTTCAGAAAACACTTGTACTGCTAACTTTTTTGTCGTGCCAGCCATTTAATTAGTTAATGTTACTACTTCAATTATAAACTGATTTGTGACATGAAATAATTGAATGACTGTCATGAATAATGAAACTAGCAGTACAGTTGGTTACTAACTAAGTAGTTTGCTCAATAATCTATTTTTTTAGTGTAGGGTATTGAAAATTAGCTAATGAAGCTAAAATTTGTAATTTCAGAAATGAGATATAATCAACAAAGCTCTTTTGACTCGAGCCGAGTTATTATATCAAATCTTGAAGCTACACATGATTTAAATGATACCATCGATTGGATTAAATCCTTGCAGCCAATTTGAGTTTATTTTTTGTGTTTTACTAATACATTTACTATGTGTTCTTATAGTGTCCAAAGCTATACATTTAAAAAAATATAATGTTCACAATAATATAATTGTATTACTTCGTGTTTCAACAGTACAAAGTGCTGAATGTTTCTGAATATTTCAACAATAAAAACAGTTTAGATAATAATTGTATTGTTTTCATTAAAATATTACAACTTTAATATTTTTAATTTAAAACAAATTTCTAGTGTATTTTTTAAGATAGACATATTTTCAATTGAAATGTTCTTAATAAATAGTCACTTATCTACATACAGAAATGTCACACCAATTAAACTTCTTACTTAACAAATGTGATTTGTGATTTTATGGATTAAAAGAAATTTCTTATTTTCATAAAATCACATTATAATTTTATGCTTCATTTGTTAAGTATGAAGTTTAATTGGTGTGACATTTCTGTACGTAGAAGAAAGTGCGTAGAAAAAGGCGCGCTCTACGACGCACGCGCATTAGTGTATATGGAGAATTTAATGGAGGACCTACGAGGCTGTAAAGAGGATTTCACCACGTCCTCTTTTAGTCCTCAAAACATGCAAAAGTGGAAATTTGCGCACATTTTGAGGACTTAAATAGGACTTGGAATATATTGAAATAAATCCTCTTTTGATCCTCCTAGGTTCTCGAAAATAGAGAATTTGGAGGATAAAAGGAGGACCTATATTTCGACTCGGAATTCCACCTCAAAATGTTTGTATACTACCTCTACATTTTTCCAACTCTAGTTACATAACTTGATTCATATCTACGGCCTCTACCTCTAAAAGTACTTAAACCCTTCTAAAAAATATCATCCCTCTTATAGTCTATTACCTGTTGGTAGTAGTAACAGTACCATGATGTCAACCTATGTTCTGATTTATTACATCTAAACCACCTCCGGTCAGGCCCTGATTGCGATCTTGGAGTAGGTTTTCGGACTCTAACTTCGATCAAAATTATTTTTTTCTTCTAAATACATTTCTCTAAATTCTAATTGCTTCCTTATTAAATCTGTTGAACAAAGTTCAGGTACTACGCCAAAAACAGCTTCATAAATAGCTCTGATTATTGAATTAAATATTTCACAGAAATCAAAAAAATTGTCTCTAGGTTTCATATTTAATTGTTAGAGCTGTTTTCCTACAGAAAAATGTGTCACATTTATATCTACTCTTTTAAATTCTTTATATTTTTGCATTAAAAACCTTTGGTTTCTTTATTTCAAAAAACCTTTTGTGATAGTTTTTATCTAAATTATTTATAATAATATCTCTAATCGTCCTTTTTCAGTTGACAATTGTTTCTGTATCTAAATTCATAGGTTTCGGAACCTTTTCATTTATTACATAAAAAAAATATTAAACATTAATTCTGACTCTAGATAATCTATCCACAAATTTAAATTAGATATGTTAGTTAATTTATAGTCTCACTTTATAGATATTTTTGTCGCAGTTTTCTCTATTCATAAGAATCCTTTTCATGCATTAAAATTTTCTATGATCTCATCTCTAACTTCTAAATTCTTTTATGTTTCTTTATTTCTATTATCCCTGCGTCTGCAGTTTTTTTTGCCGTTGCGCTTAATGTTGTTAGCATCTTATTATACGTCTCTAAAAATCATTTTAAGTTTTGATGTTGTCCCTAAA
This sequence comes from Andricus curvator, assembly GCA_932195095.1. Classification (NCBI taxonomy): domain Eukaryota; kingdom Metazoa; phylum Arthropoda; class Insecta; order Hymenoptera; family Cynipidae; genus Andricus; species Andricus curvator. Next base: position 11,415 of record CAKNYM010038227.1, on the reverse strand, counting down.
GTTTTCAACAACATCACATGCTCTGCTTCACATGGCATGTTATTAGTGGGGTTAGTGGTTTTTGACTCTATATTTTTTGTTTTCAATAGTCATTATGTTTTATATACATTATGCATAGTTATTATTTATGTACCCCGTTTGCATCAGACCCTACGCAAAGCAAATGGGAAGACAATGGAGAACGAGTAACTGCGCATAATCATTCTAATCAATAGATGTGTCAAAACTGACCATTTTAATATTTGAAGACATATTATACGTTGTATGTGTCATGTATGTTTGATATACTCGTTTGTATCTTGGAATTTTGTGAATGTAAACTCATAATATTTCATTCTAGCTTACGATATTCATTTATTTTTAAAAGTGAATTAATACATCTAATTTTTCATCTTTAGTTTTGTAATTATACAATAATTTGTATTTGTCATTATATTCTTTTGTATCTTGAGACTTTGTGAATGTAAACTCATCATATTTATTTAGTTTCATTCAATATGAATAGTTCATTTCAACCCGCTCCGGCTCCGGCACACGTACCCCGTCTCCGTCAGACCTCACGCACAGCAGATGAGAAGACATACCATTAAGCCATTTCCCTTTCCGGGTAGGCACGACTTGCTTGGTGAGGAAAGGAGTAGTGTGAGGTAGGGGGTATAGTTCTGATGGCATTTCAATGAAAATGATTCACCTTGCATTGCCAGTCGTTGGCCCGATTCTCTTGCACATCTATAACGCATCTTTCCAGGTGGGTATATTTCCTGATAACTGGAAAGAGGCGATTATTCGCCCGATTCCTGCAATATCTAACCCTGCATTTCCTAAAGACTTCCGCCCTATATCCATTCTTAGTACCTTGTCTAAACCTTTCGAGCTTATCGTCCATCAGCAACTTACGGCACACCTTGAAATTATCAACTTAATGGACCTAATGCAATCCGGGTTTCGTGGAAAGCATAGTACACTTACAGCTTCACTTAAAGTAACTTCTGACATTAAACTTGCAATAGATAGAAGGGAGATTACGGTTGTTGTTCTTTTCGACTTTTCTAAGGCATTTGATACAGTTAACCATAAACTACTATTGGCTAGGCTTAAATCGCTACACCTCTACAATATGGTGGTTTAATGGTTTAAATCCTATCTTAGTAACCGCTCTAAAAGAGTACAGCTTAGCAATAGCGAGAGGTCTGATTGCGTGAAGGTAAGGAGTGGTGTTCCTCAGGGGTCCTTTCTTTCGCCCACGCTCTTTAATATTTATACCTCTGAACTGGGTAGAGAGCTTTGTTACTGCAACTATCATAAATATGCTGATGATTTTAATTTTTACCTCTCCGGACCTATTGCTACTCTTAAAAGCTTACTCCGAAAGGTACAGGAGGATATCGATATGGTGGTGCAGTGGTCCTCGACAAGTGGCCTCACCCTCAACCCTGCTAAAACTTTGGCTATAATCATAGGCCCTTCTTCCTCTCCATCAATCGAAACAATTGCCACCTTACCTCCGCTATTGATTGAGGGGCGTATCATCCCGTTTTTTGACTCTGCAAAAAATGTAGGTTTTATTCTTAATCGTTCTCTGACTTGAAATGACCAATCTTCAGATATTTCGAGGAAAACATTTTGAGTCCTCCAACAGCTTAACAGAAATAAAGAATCACTTCCCACTCCTACTCGTATCCTCCTAGTTAAAAGCCTCATACTTCCTTTCTTTGACTACGGCTGCGTGGTATATGATTGCATTCGGTTCATCTATAACATCCCTAAAAGTGAACATATTACTCAATACAGATTAAGAGCAGGACTTCTTAACGTCGCCAAGAGAAGACAATTTCATATGGGTAACTTGCTTTATAGTCTATTTACTAATGAAGACCCACGTTATCTGTTTAATCTCTTCCATTTTATTGACAAAGATCAACCGACACATTCGAAACTCCGTGAAAGGAAAAAAGTACTAAAAATTCGACCACACCGCACGTGTAAAATGCAAAGGTCTTTTATGATTCGTGGTGCCCGTCTTTGGAACAAACTACTTTTTACAATTAGAAATGCACCGTCACAATATCACTTTAGAAAACTTCTTTTTGCTTACTTATTAAACACCTCAAATTCTACCCTCGAAATCACTCATTGGTAAAAATTAAGCCCTTTTGTAATAGTGATATATATATATATATAAACTTGTGCATGTATCTATTTTCTTCCAATTACGTATATTTAATTACGTTTATGTATAGTATTCTTGTCAAATAACTATTTTTTATTTCTTATTTTTATTATTAATTGTCCGACCGATCGCTACCATATTCTATTGTATTATTACGTTTTACAAATAAATAAAAATACAAATTTATTTAAATGACACGTTCGTTCCGCAACACTGCTCCGACCCAGGTTGCTAATCAATCTCTCTAGCGATCACCCCACGTGAAGAGCCTCACAAACTTTTATGTATGGTTCCCCACTTGGGCCCATTAGTATCCAAGGGCTTTGTTTCAGGCGTCATTCACTCTATTGTCCCTCTGTTTACCCACACTCTTCTGCCCTGGCATACTACTCTAGCTTCCTTCACGTCCATGTATTTTTTCATGCAAGCTCTCGTGTTTCTATGGCTTCTTATGTCTCTTCGGATTAATGCCTCATTCACAGATTTTAGCCATTCTTTCAGCTGTCTACCTCTGGGCTTTTTGCCATTTACTTTACCTTTATACACTTGTTTGGTCAGTCGTTTATCCTTCATTCTTTCAACATGTCCAAACCATGTTAATTGATTTCTTTCCAATATGTCAAATAGTGTCTCTCCTGTAGCACATTCTTTGAAGATTATCTCGTTTCAGACTTTGCCCATCAGTGTTTTCCCGAATTTTGTGCGCAGAGGTTTCATGCCAATCGCATTAATTTTACTCTTGTCCTTTTCTTAACAGGTCCATGTCTCGCTACCGTATAGTACAGTTGGTACAAATATAGAATTATGTATGGCCATTTTAGCTTTTTTAAATATGTTTTTATTTCTGAGAATGGACCCTGCTCTACCGATAACCTTCTTACCCTCGTTTATGCGCCTATCTAACTCTCCATCTATTTTTCCGTCGCTAGTGAATAGGCTACCCAGGTATACGTACTTGTCAACTTGTTCTAATATCTCATCATTTAGGACAATGTTGCACATTGTTTTCTCACTTATTCCTTAAACACCATGATTTTTGTTTTATTGACGTTAATTTTGAGGCCCATGTTTTTCATGCTTGTATTAGGTTCATTCAACATTCTTTGCAAAACCTCGATTGATTCTGCCATAACAATCTTGTCATCTGCGAAAGCTAACCTACGTACCCTCACTGTTTCGAGATCTACACCTTCTTCGTCGAAGAGGGCCATTCTTAGACAATTATCCATAAATATGATAAACAGCCATGAGGACATAACGCTTCCTTGTTTCACGCCTTGCATAATATCGAACCAGTCACTCAGTTTCCCATTAACCCTTACACTCGCTTTACTACCTGTATATATTGTTTTTATTGCTTGTAGGAGCCATCAATTGACTCCGTACTCTTTAAGGACTTCCCAAAGTTTACTTCTATTTACCTTGTCAATTACTTTTTCTAGGTCAACAAATGCACAGAAAACTTTCTTTCCTACTCTCAAGCTTTTTTCTGTGATCTGTCTTAAGCTAAATATTTGATCTGTATATGATCTTCCTGGCATAAATCCACTTTGGACTTCCCATATCTTATTTCTTCTGTAATTTTCATTATCCTACGAATAAGTTTTTTTTAAGTATATTTTACTTACGGTACCTAATAAGCTGATACCTCTGTAATTATTGCAGTTGCTTTTATATCCCTTTCTTTTGTAATTGTTACGATAATCGCTCTTCTCCAATCGTCTGGAACTTCTCCCGTCTCGATACATAAATTTATCAATTCGCACAACCTGTGAGGTATGTACTTGCCACCGTATTTAAGTATTTCAGCACTAATACTGTCTACACCAGCAGCCTTACCGTTTTTTAAGTTCTTAATTATATTTCTAACCTCAGTGACACAGACTTTTTCAATTGGGTTTTCTAATGCATCATGTTTTATGTCGCAGTTATGTTGCCCTATATCGTCACCTCCTAATAATTTTTTAAAAGAGTCTTTTAAAGCGTCTACTATCCCGTCTGTACCATATAGCATTTCACCTTTGCAGTTTCTCATGCTGACAAACCCTGTACTTTTAGTTTCCTTCATCTCTTTAAATAAGAGTTTCATGGTTCCTTGAAAGTCCTTTTGTATTTTCTTCTCTTTTTCTCTTCTGATTTTATATTTGCTTTTCTTGATTAGTCGTTTAACTTTCCTCTTTTTGTGTCTGTAATCATTTTCAAGTCTATTTCTCCCCTCATGGCTAAGACCTGTGGTGTTTAATGTTCTCTTGTAGGCTTTTTTCTTTTCTTGCCAGGCTGCCTGAATTTCATCATTCCACCAAGCATCACCAGACTTTCTTCCTACCACTGTCGCACAGTGGGCTAAAGAGAAAAAGTTCGTGACAATATCGTAGAACTTTTGACAGGGATGACCTAGAGGCATGGATTTTTTTTAGATTCACAGACGAATAACAACAGAATAGAGGAAAAATATGGAGAAGCTGAAAAAATACATTTTTTACCTTGAAAATCTAGGTCAAATTTGACATTTTTTGACAAAAAGTTTTATTATTGGATACCATGGGCGCTCAGATATTATATTACATATGTTACACATATATTCTAATAGATTTTGTCATGCCGAATCCAAATATGGGCTTTAAATCAGCCTAGGACTTTCTGTTTGTAAGAAAAATGTAATTGAATTTGTCGTATTAAAGGGGTTTTGGGGTCGTCGAATTGAATTACAAAATAAAAATGTCAAAATGCGAAAAGGCGGATCCAATATGGCGGACCAAAATTGTAAGACCGAGCTGATATGACTGAAAATTACTGTACGGGGCGTTTTCTGGTCGCTGATTTCAAATCTGAAGTCAAAATTTCAAAATTAAAAATGAAGGATCCAATATGGCGGAATATCATTGTGAGAATATAACCGATTTCATTAAAAATCGTTAATTGGGGTTTTTTTATATCGTCGATTTCGAATCAGTATTGCATTCGGAACCCCTCATGACTCTTTTATCTTTTACTAGTTCTTTTAGTCTTTCATCCGCAATAACGAAGTCAATTATACTGCGATTATTTCCTTTACACCAGGTGTACGTATGGATAATTTTATGTCGAAACCAAGTATTTGTAATAAATTGGCCCTCTTCTAAGAATAAGCTAACTAATTTTTCCCCGTTATAATTTTTTCTTGTTGGATCCCCAAACTTACCTAGCACCCTTTCTGTATCTGTATCCTGACGTTGGATGCCGACGCATCCGTTCATATCTCCTAGCAGAAATTTATATTATATTTATATTTACATTTATATATATATATAAAGAAATAAATAAAACTATATATACACATTATTTCATTTGTTTCTAGTTTTTTTTATATTATTTCTTTGTTAGCGAAAGAAACCTCTAATGTCTAACGTGCACTTGAATTATTGTTTCTATGTTTCCTCATAGACACCTCTAAAATCTCTAACCTCTATTGCATATAAGTTTGTTATTCCTTGGTTTTTACAAAGAAATCTCTAAACTCTTTAGTCTCTCTCTCGTACATAAATATATTGTTTCATTGTTTTCACAAAGAAACCTCTAAACTCTCTAGTCTTCATAGTATATAAATATATAGTTTCTTTTTTTTCACAAAGAAACCTCTAAAATCTCTAGTCTTCATTGTATATAAATATATTGTTTCTTTGTTTTCACAAAGAAACATCTAAAATCTCTAGTCTCCATTGTATATAAATATATTGTTTCTTTGTTTTCACAATGAAACCTCTAAAAACATTAACTTCTATTGTATGCATATATACATATATTTACGTTCCTTTGTCGTCACCAATAGAACTTTTAGAATTGTTAATTTCTAAATATTTGTAATTTTATTTGTTTAAATAGTATGGTCTTTGTCTATACAAACTCAAGTTTCGCCTTGTGACGCATTCAAGATCTCCAAGATATCTTTGATTTATTTCTGTGTTGTCATTCCTTTGTCTTCACAAAGGAGCCTCTCAACTTTCTAAATTTTATATATGTTTGTGTGTTTATACAATTTTATAGGGGTATGTATGCATTGAGCTTGATCGATATCAACGTTTACCTGATCCTTGCGTTTCACTACGCGTTTAAGGTCGCCTCTAGCTCTCTCCCTCTTTAACGTCTTTATTCTTTTATTATCGCAATTTTTGTTTTATATACTACAACAATTCACATCTCGGTTTTAAATTTCAGTTTAAGTAATTCGTTCCATTCTAATGCAAGATTCACTTTTAAATTCTAAATTTCCATTGTAATTATCATTTTATATTAACTTCCGGAAGCATGTAATCCTATTTTTTATTTGCACTTTACCGTATGTATATGCCGGCATATTTTCTATGATTACATTTTCGTACTCACTCTCTAAATCTTCTTATTGGTCCTCTTTGTTCACGTTTCTAAATTCTCCAATTTCTTGTCCTTTCTATCTCCATGACGTCCTTGTCCTTTTGAATCTTCCAGATCTGTACTCTTCTCAAATTTCTTGTTGGTCCTCTTCGGGCATCCTTTTATCACTTGTTCACTTCTAAAAACTTTTCGGCACATTCCGAGCTTAGTCCTTTTATTTTTCTTTAATGCACTAATTACTCAGCACTTTTGCGCAGTGGATGCGTGCACTATGTTGCCCATAACCTGCTGGACTTGGGAAGTCGAGAGGCCAGGTGGATATAACAAAACACCAATATACACTTCTGAAATATGCAGTTTATTACACTTCCATGGTTTACACTTTGAGCTGCGTTGTGTTCACAGTCTCGTGTCGCTCACTATACTGATCCACAAGCGTCTAGTCCATGATCTAAGAATACACGGTCTAGCCACGCGCAACTAAAAAAAAGTTAACCAATAGGAAGGATTCTACCACAGGCTGCCATATTAGATAAGTTAGCGCGCGAGAATGTAGTATATTTGAAAGGACGTGAATGTCATAAGAGAATATTTCAAGTAAAAGATAAAGTAATTGTACAATTGATAAATCAATAAAATTAGTTTGAAAATAATGTAATAGATAATATAAAATATTAAAAAATATGTAACTCATTATCCTTGTAATGTAGAAGAAATATGAATAACATAACCTCTCAATGCTCATGAAAAATTTTACCTTTTAACGAAAATGAAGTGAAGTACCATTGCCTGAAAAGAAAAAAGAAGTTTGTTTTGGGTCTCAAAGCACAAATAAATAAATCCAAAATATCGACATCATATAGTCTGTACATTTGATAATATCAGTTTTTATAATTAGTATATACATGCACGTAAATGCTAAAGAATAACCTCTCATTGTACAAAGAGAAACATATTCACATATTCGTAGGAAATAATTAATTTACAATATATAATAATTAGGTAAACATACAAGTTTAGTAACGTATAATTTACAATGATATAAGCTCCTGATACGAAATTCTACAGTTGTAACTTCATGAAGGATATTTCAAATATTGTGGAAGATTTCTTTACTTTTCCCTTACGAAAAATTATGATAGGAAAATCATTATAGGCCTCCGATGATTTTCCTATAATTTTTTCGCGATGATAGGAATGTACATATTGAAAAAAGTTTTGTTTCAAAATAAATCATTAATTTATACTTCTACATTTTGAACTAATTATTTCAATATTATTATAATGTTCATTCGTGTAATTATTTTCCTAAGATTTTGTCTATAATCCTTCCTATAATTGTTCATATAATAGCGAAAAAATTATAGGAAATTCATTATATGAAAATCATCATAGGCCTATAATAATTTTCCGATCATACTTAAGGGTTCTGCTATTTTAGGTTAATACTGTATTAATTGTGTGAGTATTGCAATGTTTGCAGTTGAAACCAATTCACAAAGCACACTTCACCTCCCGGAGGAATGAGAAGGATAAAAATGTATTTAATGGCACTGCCCGTCCCCGTGTATTTTATGCTTTTAAACGTTCGTGGTGGAAAATTCATCTTTTTGGTTGAAAATTCAACAAGTGTACTTAAGGATTCACGATTCTACTTGGAGTCTCGTTCAAAATAGTGTCCGCGTATGAAGGTTCTCTATAACTGTCCAGCTTGAAGTGACGTGAACATATTCTCCCTGCAATATATTGATATTTATGAGTTCATACGATTTTTACAGTTTCGACAATAGAATTTCAATGCCTAAAAAGTCGGGGATAACACATATGTAAAATTTGGAGGAAAATTAGCGAAACGTATTTTTCAGCCTTGAGGCCAAAACATTTTTCAATGAAGTTACGAGTTACTTTGATTTGCCGAGACGTTCAAAATTATATTTAAATTTTAATATTTAAAAATTCTGTTTGAATATCTGAAATACTCAGAGGAAACTTCTCAGCTTCGAGAAATAAAATATTTTGAATTAAGTTGCGGGTAGCTGTGTTTCATTAACGTATATGTACAAAAAATGCACAAATTCAAGGAACGGAAAATTTTACTTACTTTCTGTTGCTGAGAATCACGAATTTGTACCAATATGCGTGACTAATCACACCTCTTTCGTATGACAGCTCATGAAAGTTTACACGATTGTACATAACAATACACTTTTGTATAAAATTTCACGTTTGAATTTGTACCAAAATCGACGTCTCCAAGAAGCAGGCGTATTTTTAATAAATCAGAAAATTCTTTCAAATCCACTTCTTTTGAAATAATTCACATCTCCGTGAAATATTTTGATATGAATCTTGAAATATTCTTCAAATCTCCAATGATATTTGTGAAATTATTGGAATCTTGGTTAAATCATTACAATCTTTGGGCACTCTTTTTGAATTATGTGGAAAATTTCTTAAATCTCTGGGAAATCATTGAAATCTCACATAATTCAAAAAGAGTGTACAAAGATTGTAATGATTTAACCAAGATTTCAATAATTTCACAAATATCATTGGAGATTTTAAAAATATTTCAAATATTTCGCAAAGATTGGTC
>CAKNYM010038225.1:0-14052 GCA_932195095.1 Andricus curvator | reverse complement strand
GGACTTTTGACAAGTATTGTATGAAGTCCCTGACTCCTCTGTCGACATGAAATTATTCTATATTTGATCAAAATTTGGGTATTCATAGTATTTAAATGCAAGAAAGTCAAAAGGAGCGGTAAATTGGCTGAAAATTCGGTTTTTCTTCAAAACAAAAGCTTAATGATACAAGGAATGAAGCCCAAACAAAAAGTAGTGCAAATTTTCTATTTTCTCATGTTTTTGCTTAAAATAAATCCGCAGGTGCAAGAGAAAATGCGCCCACATGGATTTTGGCTAGAATCCACGGCACCCTTCGTGAACAATCGTGGACTTTTGCGCCCCCCCCCCCACCCCCGCCAATAACTGTATACATGGAATATCGCTGGCCCCTTATTGTATAGAACCGAATGGCTCTGATATGGTCTTAATTAATGAATAATTGAAAATATGTCAGGAAAGTTCAAAGGAAATCCTGGCTACGCCACTGTGGAAATACATATTATGATTGTAATAGTAATTTAAATTTTAAATTAGAACAACATTTGAAACATCGAAATTTTACGAAGATTTTAATTTTTTAATTAAAAACTTAAAAGAGCTATATTATATGTTAATAATTAAAAGAGACATCTTTGAAAAAAGTTTTCGTATGGAGTAAATTACTTCATAATTAAATTTTTTTTAAATAGTCTGTAACTTTTGAAAACATCAATGCTTTACATAAATTGTAATTCATTATTAGTTTATGCACATATATGTGCTTATTTAATTCTGGTTATTAGACAAAGTTGAAGTGAACATATAAATTCAAGTAGGCATCTCTTATTATTAACTATTTAGACTGTTTCATGATTCATTTACATAAATCAAAATATGAACTAAAACTTGAAATAAATTTTCAAAAGATAGAATTGGGTTCAGGTCCATTAAATTCAACACAAAAAGTGAAAATGAAATTTGGGTAGTTAGTATTAAATCTAACCGATGAATTAGATACCTATGAGAAAATTAAAGATGTCATTCAAGAAAATTATGTTAAAATTTAAAATTCGAAAATATGAATTTCGTGATTATATAATTTTGTAGACAGCAAAGTTTTTCTAAATTTGAATTTCAGGACTTCTTTTAATTTAAAACACTAATTCTTCAAGAAAAGTCTGCATGATAAAATCTGCCGACAATTTTTTAACATTGTTTATTATTAAAAATAATATAAATTATTATCTAAAAAAATCAATTTCCTATACGCTAAGATTTTTTTCATAAAACAAATATGACAAATCACTAAACCAATTATCTTAAAAAATTGTATGTAGAATCATTATAATCTGTGGCATTAAGAATTCCGAAAAAATAGTCATAATCATTATTTGGCTCTTAGTATGTATAGGTAGAAATTTTCAAGATTCTACAGTGCGAAAGTATAAGCTGAGCTTAAAGGTTACCGACTTTCGAGCGTTAGATAAAGTAGATAGGTTTTAGATTCGAATCCCTGTGATACATGCGAAATTTTAGTTGTTATATTTGTGTTGAAATTGGATATATTTACTAATTAAGAATAAGTTATGTTAGGTTTTTCTCTAGGTTGGGTCGAAGCAAGTACTCACGAGCGTAGCCGAACGAAGACTGCTTTATTCACGTTCATTGAGTGCAGTTCCACCGACCAAGCTTCGACGGCGTGGCGTCGCTCATACGTGAGTGGCGCGGCGTATCCAGTGGCTTAGAGGTGGAGGGGATACATAGGCTGGAAAGAGAAGGCGGGTACCCCTCTCGGACACCTCGCTTACTCCTTTGTATCCCCTCCACCACCAAGGCGCAAGATAGGCCGCACGGTGTGCCTGAACCAACTTCAAATGCAAGTTCGTAGCACATCCAACTTTTTTTTCGGATTCGATTTAGGGGCTCAAAAATAGTGCGCAAAATTTTTTTGAGCCAAATCCCTTGAGCCGTTTTTGAGAAAAGTGTTTTTTATGAGTTAAAAATAAAAATTTTCAAACAAATGTGATGAATTTTAAATTTTGTCACTTTATGTAACGAAATATGGTAAATAAATATAATATCAGTCCATATCAATACTGAAACAAAAAATAACCTATTTTAATACATGTCGGGCATTGTATTCTTGTGCAGCTTTTAGTAAGTTACTTGGGTATTGAGGGTGTGTGCTCGAAACTTTATATTTAGCCAAGGTCGTTTTAAAATCCGAATGGACAGATTCCATGGCTTGTTCACTGTAAAATCCAAGGCCTTTTTCAACTTTACAACAAAAATCAGGGACATGAAAAAAACCGCGTGAAGTTTAGGTGTAATTGAAATTTCCAAATCACAGTAACTTCGCTGAAACTCAGATATACAATCTACGTATTTTGGGTTTCATGTTGAAAAAAAAAACAAGAATCAACAACGGATTGCAAAGCCTTAAAGCACCTTATATATTTTAAACAACCAATGCTACATATTCCATGCAATAAGTCGATTTTTTCTAACAGCATTTTGCAAGAATTACCTGCGAACGCTGGACTCCCATGTACAAACTCGCGAGCAACATTACACATCCTAGCCCATTGGAGAATCTCATCTTCGAATTCCGTCAGCATGTGTTTATACATTTTGTTCACAACCCCGAGCATCAGATGTAGTTCTGGTGGTGGAATTATTTTTAATATTTCTGTGTTAGCGTTTTCTGAGAAAATTATAGGAGTATTTGTACAACTTTTATATGTGACGTGCGCCGAAGAAAGGGGGCTTACTCTAAAAAAATCGAAATCGAGGTTTTTGCACCGTTCGCTAGTTTTTGAGTTGCTCTTTTTAATGAAACCATCGAAAACAAATTTCGAGCGTTATTATAGCTAATAATTGAGTTGTTAGGTATCCGAAAAATCAGGCTTTCGCCCGAGATCTCGTGAAACACCTCCCACCACTCACCACTCCATCTCCGCGTCTCATCTATACCCGTCCGTGAGCCGCGTCTCCGACCTATCTCTTTCCTCGTAAGAATGTAGTCTCTCTCCTAAAAGTCGCGTCTATCCGGTTCTGCATTCCCCACACGCGTTTAATTCATTTTTTGATGCAGTACACCATTTGCAAGGAAAACTGCTTGCGTGTGACATGATGCCCGTTAATACGTTGGCAAGTTTTAAATCAATTGCTATTGTCCCTTTTAAATCCTTCAATTTTAAGAGTGACCACATCAATAAAACGTTTTCATATTTCTCTTGTTTATATGCCACTATCCCAAGCAGTAGTAATTTCTTGACGCCAGAATCCTTAAACTTTTTTGCGACAACGCCTTCGGTATACTTCTGTCGAACTTCTCCATTTGCAAGTTCTGATTCATCCAAAGATTGCATCGGAAGGCAAACTTTCAAAAAATCTCCGCCACTATCTATTCCGAATTTCAAATGCATTTCATCAACTTCCCTTCTTTCTTCAACAAACTGAAATAATCATTTTACATAATTGCAAAACACTAAAGTTTCTGCAGTAGTTGCAGCATCGTTATTTTTAGTGTTAATCACATTACACTCTTTCATACTGAATTACAAATCAAGAGAATGATTCAAAGTTTATAATTTTTGTTTTAGATTTGCTTGAAATAATTTTTTGTCATTCGTAGCGACGCGAAGAGCTGCTGTAATATCATGTACTTTATTCTTTGAAAGCCCATAACTTGTTCCAATTTTCAAAACATCTTCAGTAGAAAGTTTGTCGCTTTTTCATTTGAAATCACTTTAATCAAATGACACACCAAGTGTTCTTTTTCTTTTAGGGGTATACCGTTTATGATATGATCTTTTAAGTTTTCGTAATGCTTCGGTGTACAAAAAAAATGTGATCCTTGTGCTAGATATGTTTACATTAGGTAAGAGACTCCATAAAATGTTTACATTCACGTGTTGTTGTGTGTTTTTGTTGTGTTAACACAGGCATGTATGATGATAGGTATATTTTAAGACGTACTTCAAAGACTTTATTATATTTAGCCATTTATTATATTTTTCATTTAGATTTATTTTAAAAAGTTGAAATTTCAATGTGTCAAGATTCTTTTTTTAATTTTATAATGTTTTTGATGAATAAAATGCAGAAAAAAATCAATTTATTACATTTTTTGAAAAATTATATTTTTCACCCTTAAAAACATTTTTCTAAAAAACGGCTTGGGGGATTTGACTAAAATTTTTTGCACCCTATTTCTGAGCCCCTTAATCGATCCCAACAAAAAAATTCGATATGTCATGACCTTGCATTTAAAGTTTTTTCAGGCACACCGTTGCCGCTCCACTCACGTATAAGCGACGCCACGCCGCCGAAGCTTGGTCGGTGGAACTGCACTCATTGTCGTTCACAGGAGAGGCGGCTACGCCTTAAGCTTGGTTCACATCTCTGACATCTCTCTTCTTTTTATAATAATAAAATATAATAAAAATATAATAATACATCTTATAAATTAAGCCTATCAGGAGGTTTGACAGTTTTTCCTGAAGCAGTTACTGTTTGCTCATTTACTAGTTCAACTTATGTGCTAGACGAATTATTTGTATCAGAATTAGGTAACTCACTTGATGTATCATCAAGTGATTCTGATTCTGAATCACTTGATAAAGAACGTTCGCTATTTATCTCTAAATCAGGATTTTCGTTTTCGTTAAAGTTATTTTGTTCAATATTGTGGCTGTTACTTATTTCAATAAAATACTTTACAGATTCACAATGGTTTTTTCTCGTATTTACGGTATCTTTACATCCTATAGCAGGTTCTGTCCCTTCTTTGGTGAACGGCTTAATAAATCTACGATTTCTCATCAATATTGAGCCATTATCTAGCTCAACCTCATGAACTCTGTTTGGTGATTTCGCTATGGCAATACCTGGTGTCCAAATAGATTGCGGTTTTATCTGAACATATACGCGAGACTTTTCCTTCAAGTCTGTTAGAATAATTGTCTTTTTGCTATTGTAGTATTGTTTTTGATTATTCTGACTCTTTGCAACATGTTCTCTTACTGAATTTGTGAAAATTTTTGGTTTTAACAATTTTTCAACGCAGGGTATAGTTTTACTTAGCTTTCTTGATATGAGTGCTTCAGCTGGTGAAACAGATTCAAAGATTGGTGTACTTCTGAAGTAAAGCAAAGCAAGGTCTAAATGTTTTGTGTCTGCCAAAACCTTTTTAAAAATTTTTTTAGTAGTTTTAATGTGTCATTCCGCCCCAGTAAAAAGAAACTACTTGGGACGAATTGAGAATAATTCGCCAGGAGCCCCCGTGAATCTTGCTTTGCGACAATCTCGAATTAGAGATGGTGGTGAATTCGTGTAAATTCGTGCAAAGTAATACATTCTTCAAATATCGTATTCGCCCGAATTCAGCGAAAAATTTTTAGGGGATCTAATTCATTTGAATGCTTCAGCACGAATTATTCTCAGTGTCCGCCGGATGCATTTTAATTCGCGATATTTTATGTCAAGCCCCAATTTGCCACAATTCGCCAGCGCGAGTACAGTTGAAGACTGGCCTATTGAATCTAATTCGTAAGCTATAACCAACGCGCTCGGCATAAAGGATCCGTTGTAAATAAATATCAATGAGTCCCGTAGCTCAGTGGTCGCCCTATGGACTTTATACACTTGAGATCGGTGGTTTGAGTCTCGAGACATGCAATTTTTATTATTTCTTTTCGAAATTACCTCGACCAGGAATTAAAGCGAATTGACACGCCTTCAATTCGCCCTAGCTCAATTCGTTTCAACGAATCAGAAGGCAGAATTCGGGCGAATTTAAACATGTCAATTCATCGCAATCCTCCAGGATTAGTTTTTTTTACTGGGGCCACACCGTTTGATCGTGCGTGAGTGGGAGACGATGTAACATGGTTAAATTCGTATGATTTAGCAAAGTTTGAAAATTCTTTGGAGGTGAATTGTGTGCCACCATCTGAAATTACAGTAACTGGTATTCCATGACGTGCAAAATTATATGTTCCATAATTTTTATGACAGTGTTAGAAGACATATTACTGAGTTCGTCAACCTCAACGTACTTTGAAAAATAATCTACTAACATCAAATAGTTTTTACCTTCAAGGTAGAATAGATCACAGCCTACATTGTTCCACGGCAAACTTGGTATTTTATGCGAAATTAAGGTTTCTTTATTTTGCGACTTAGCGTATTTTAAGCAGAGATGGCATTCTGAAATTGATTGTTTAATTTGATTATGCATGCCCGGCCAGAACATCGACTCTCGAGCTGAATTGCGACACTTATTATTATTTATTATTAGATCTGGGTTGAGACCGTAACAGCCCCTGACGCTTGGGTAATCCCTTTTCGTCCCCTTGTAAGCCTAGGCATGGCCCCATAGCCCTCTCCATAGGGAGAGGACCGCAGCCACGCTGTTGGCTGATCTCTCTGACTCACTGATGCAGTACTAAAAAAGTACTAAAAGCAGTCCTGTGAGTACTAGACGTTTCCCCGCAACCGCGAAGCAGTGACAAAGGATGTGAGTAGCTGTCTCATTATCCTTTCCGCACAGACGACAGAAAGGTCGTTGTTCCATTCAAGGCCCATATAGCAGCCTTGCCGTCTGAGCAGATTCGAATGTTCCTTCTATTGTCATACTCTGTTGCCTTGTAGGCTCACTGGAGTATGGTCATAATCTCAGATTGTAGAACTGTGGCGAAGGACCCCATCTCAATTGTGAAGCCCATTCCATTCCTTCTACGATATACGCCGGCTCCTGCATTCTCCTCGTTCCTGGAGCCATCTGTAAACCAGTTGTCTCCATCACTGGGCAGATGTGCGTCGCCGTTACCCCATTCTTCCTTCGTGGATAGGCTAACTCAATACTTCTTGTCGAAGAGGTAGCGAGTGACCGTTTTGTCCCTGGGCATATTCGGGGTCGGCCTTCTCGCTTGGTCGACTGGGATCTTCACTGCTCTCAAGATCCTTTTGTCATTTACCAAATTTAGCCTCCAGGCCGCTTTCGCAGCCACGGCCTTGATGGTAAGATGGAGGGACTCTAAACCTGTTAGTGCACCCAGTGCCATCGTGGGTGTCGACTTCCAGGCTCCAGTGCGCCTCTCAAAATCAGTCCTCTGATCCTTTCCAGTCGAGACTTCACAGTGGACAGCTCGACCCTGCTCCACCAGACCACCGCCGCATAGTTGAGCCTGGCTCGCAAGATCGCTGTGTAGATCCACATAAGTTTCTCCGGTTTCAAGCCCCAGCTTTTCGCCATGGCTCTCCTACAGAGCCATAGAGTCGCTACTAGCTTCTTGCACTTGTTTTCCAGGTGCTCGTTCCATAACAGCTTCTTATCCAGAATGACTCCTAGATATTTAACTCGTTCTTTGATTTTCAGTTGTTGTCCTCCAAGTTTCAATGTACTTGTGGTTCCTCACTTGTACCTTCTGGTGAAAACAACCGCGACTGTCTTACTTGGATTAACCGATAATCCAGTTTTCTTGCACCATGAATCCACTATCATCAGTGCTTGCTGCATTACTCCGAAGAGCGCATCCAGATGCTGGCCGCGCACAATAACTCGCTCGAGAGTAGATGAAGCAATTCATCCACTACTAGGCACCACAGGAAAGGCGATAAAACTCCTCCTTGCGGACATCCCGAGTCAATGTTTCCACATAGAGTGGCATCGCCCTTAGTCGTGGTTAGATTCCTGTTGGCCAAAATGTGGCACGTCCATTCCACGACTGCAATAGGCACACCATGTGTAATCATGGCCACCCTGATCACGTTTCCCGAGGTGTTATTGAAGGCTCCTTCGATGTCCATAAAGATTCCAATCGCGAGGCCTTTCTCCTTCAGTTGACCTTCAATTATGTTTACTGCTCCACATAGGGCCGTCTCTGTCGAGTGACCAGCCCTGTAGGCGTGTTGCTTCTTGTGGAGTAGCGTACTTGACAAGACCTTATCGGGGATATATATCTACTAAGAAGTCTTTCCACTGTTTTTAGTAGGAAAGATGTTAGGTTGATGGGCCGGAAATTCCTGGGTGAGGTATAACCGATCCTACCTGCTTTCGGAATAAAGACTACTCTCGTACCCCTCCATGCCGTCGGGACATATCCCAACGTCAGACTAGCCCTAGGAAGTCTCACCAGCGGCCCTATGATGATCTCTGCAGCCCTCTGTGAGAGGAATGGATATATGCCATCTGGTCCAGGAGACTTGTAAGGACTAAAAGATTTAAGGGCCCTCCTGACCCTAGCGGGAGTGACAATCTCGTTGGCCAGCCGCCGTTTCGGGCCCAGTTGGGCCGCAGACGACTTAGCCTGCCTCTGAGGTGCCGTCCCCTTTTTTCCAAACCTTGAAAAGCCCGGAAAATGTGCCTTAATAAGGTAAGCCAAGGTATCCCCGCCCGACTCTGAGTATCCCCCTCCGGGCAATTTCAGAGTACCGAGAATAGCGTCCGGGTTTCGAGAAAGCAGCCTATCCAGTCTAGCCGCCTCAGCTCCCTTCTCGATGTCTGTGCGAAAGTTGGCCCAGCTCTCCTGCTTTGCCTTACGTATTGCACCCCTGTATTCGTCCCTCATAGTTGTGAATGACGTCCATAGTTCCTTCGTTTTGCCACTACTGGCACGTCTGAACCTCTCTCTGGTTTCCCTGCGAAGCTCTTCGAGTTTCTCATTCCACCAGTGTGTCTCCCCGGCCTTTCGGACTCTTGTAGGTTGACAATTACTTTCATAGATAGCTTTGATGGCTTCTGTGAAAGTTTTGGCTCTCTGAAAGCGCACATCTTAGTTCCGTGGAAAACTGATCCCAGTCCGTTCTTCTTGGACTTCTGACCCATTTAGGACAAGTGGGTACAGCGGATTGCAACACGAACTCTATCTGTGAGTGATCTGAGAGAGTGGGTTCATCCGAAACCCTCCACTTCCTGACATTATCCCTAAAACTACTGGTGCAGAGAGTGATGTCAATTACTTCCTCCCTGACCGAATTACGCAACGTCGGGGTCTTCCAAGTGTTGAGAATATCAAAATCAGTGGTGATTCGATATTCCAATAGGTCATTACCTCTTGAGTTGATGTCCGTGCTGCCCCACAAAGTATGGTGGGAATTAGCATCACATCCCAGCAGAAGAGGAATACCCCTTACCTTGCAGTATTCCACCAGTGTACGTACCTCCACTGGTGGGTTGGTATCGCTGTCATAAGGAAAATAAACCGATCCCAAACTAGCCTCCCTAGTCCTTTGAGATCCGTGGCTATCACCATCAGTTCTCTCTCGTTAACTCCCTTCGCCAGTATGCAGGCCCTTGGTTTGGCCGCCTTGAGGTCCCTGTAACAAAAAAGACCAGCCCCCTCTAATCCCCTTATGGTATCTCGAATTAACCATGGTTCTTGGATTAGTGAGATACCTGTGTGCATCGCAGCCATGCCCCTCTGCAAAACTGCAGAGGCGCCTTTGCTGTGATGCAGGTTAATCTGGGTAATGGTTAGACCAGGAACAGTGATTTAGGTCTGCTCCCGATCTTTCTGCGTCTCAACAGGCTCATCCTGTCCCTGGCCGGCAACCTTAAAGTTGACCTGACCGAAGTGATAGAAGGGCCAGTTGTGGAGGGCCGCAAGAACCCTCGTTTGGAACTAAGGAATCTGCACGACTAGGAGATGCCTAGTGCCTCCTAGTGTGTCCTCTTCCTGAGGCTTATCGTAACTGACGATTTGCCAGGAAGCTGTCTTAAGTGAGGGGTTGGATTTCCTCAACCGACGGAGCACCTCAGACGCGCCTTTAAGTTTGCCCAGGAACCACGCCGTAGCACTCACCATCTTCTGGAGCAACTCAACCCCACCCACCTTAAGATATGCACCTTCCTACGACTCCGTCTCGACCAATGCTTTGAGTAGCCAAGCTTTGGCCGCTAGGTCGACTGCCACAAATACGAAGACCCCTACCCTGCAGAAGGAGGTCACGAATTTTGGCAGTTGATCTAGGGACACTCTTTCGAGCGCCCTCCAGGTAGCCTCCATAAAGATCTCGCACTACTCCGTAGTGAGCAACGAGTTCGGGTAGTTGGTGTCATTCACCACCATCGTCAGGGGGTTGGTCCTCTGAGCGGCCTTCAGTCCAGCTCCCGACGACTCTCTGTTCGTCGGCTGCTGGGCCGCCTTGTGCCTCTTCAAAGGCTTATCCACCTCCAGTGGGGTTCCCTCTCAGCCCCTACCTCTCTTCTGGGCCTCAATGCCCGATGTCGCCCCTGTAGCCGCCAAATTCCATCCTCCGCAGCTGCTTTGATAGCCTGCTGCGCTTGCCTCCTCAGTCTTCTTTTCTGGGAACCGTTGATGCGTCTTCTCTTATTGGGGGACTTATTGGCCTCTCCCAATACCATAGCCTCGTTCACAGGGACTGTCAATCCCTCAGCTCCCGAGGGAGCTGGGGGCGCAGCCGTCACCTGCATTTGGCTTGCCGGAGGGATAGATGGAGAGGAGAGGGTTACGTTAGATCCGTTAAGGTCCAAACCCTCTCCGCCCTCCGCCACCTTCCTTCCTCCTGCTCCTCCTCCTCCTTTTCCATTTTCTGTATTTTGCGTGTTCAGTTTGATCCCACGAGAAGCTAGGGAAATAAAGGTTCGCCCCTGCAGAGCCCCGCATGCATGGGTAAGACTACTACTCGGGGAGGTCGTCCGGTGTCCCCGAGAGGCCGTTAGGACACCTTCGTAACCCCTAGGTGCCAAATTCCCATGAGCACGATCACTCTACACCCATGGCTTAGAGGGTGATCACATTGAGTGAGGCACTCAATGTTCAAATATCCGCTTGCAGACCACCATAACAAACGGAGGGCTGTTTCTTGGTCGCTATGTAAGCCGCAGGTTATTTCTGTCCCGATTATAGAACTGTAAATCGTTCCGGGTGGGGCCTCCACCCACCGATCCAGGAGGCCCGTGTTAGCTTGTCTCTTTCACCCTTCTACCATACCTTAATCACACATGCCAGGAGAGCCCGTTTATAGGGATCCTTTAATTCATATCCATACGCACGCAGGCCGAGGTCGTTTTGACCCCCATGTCTCACACGCTTAAGCCAAGGTGTAGTGGACCTTTTTCTGTGACATTTTTACTGTTTCTTGAAAAATGTCGGATTTAATTGACCCAAATATTTAAATTGTGATGAAGAATTTTTGTATTGGCATTAGGGTCTTCTGAACATATATTTAATTAAAAAACATGCATATCATTAGAGTTAAATTGGCAAACGTTTCGACCAACCTTATTAATCATTTCCTTCATTAAAGTATTAGGTATCACAATACATGGACCCTTAAAAATTAAATCGTTGATCACTGTTAGCTCATTTTTGTGTTTCGCGTAAACCCTGATTTTCTCAGGTATTTTCTTTTCGTTTCTTGGCCATCCCGACTGTATAATTTGCTTGAGTTAAATTAACTTAGTGTCTTTATAATTCTCGTCTACTAGTTGCTTGATTCTTTGCGGGGACGCATTCACTTGGCATTCTACCTGGCACACCTGAGCCTCCATTTCTTCTTCCCACTCTTCTACAATTTGAGTGGCAGGATATACTCTAGATAGAGCATCTGCTATCAATAACTCTTTTCCTGGCTTGTATTTAACTTGTAAATCATGCTTTTGCAGTTGCAGCAAGATTCTTTGTAATCTACCTGGGCATTTATGTAATGGCATTTATGCAATACATTTATGTAAAGCAGACCGGTAATAATTTTTTTTTTTTTCATTTTGAGCGTAGCGAGTTTGGGTTTCTGTCATGGCTTTAGACGCGTAAGCATATGGTAAGTTATTTTGTAGTAAAACAGCATACCGGTTTGTATGTTAAAATTAATTTCAATTTTTCAAATGCTCGTTCACGTTCATCAAGACATTCAAATTGGACATCCTTTTTCAATAAATTTCTCAGAGGCTCACTTGTGTTGGTGAAATTGCCAATGAATTTACTAACATATCTCAGAGTACCTAAGATTATTTGTACGTCATTTTTGTTCTTAGGTGTTGGCATATTTGAAATCTCTTGAATTTTTGAATCGTCTGGGGTTATGCCTTTATCTGATATGCCGTGACCCAAATATTGAACAGATGTTTTACCGAATTTACACTTCTTATAATTTTTTGTCATGTTCTTCTACTATGCTTCCCAAGACAATGATGTCATCAATATAAACTTAAACCCCTTCAATGTCAAAAAATTCTTTAAATATTTGCTGCAAAACTTCGGGAGCAGACGCTAGCCCATGAGGCATTCTTACAAATTTGTATCTCCCATATGGAGTTCCAAAAGTGCATAAGTTTGAACTATCTTCGTCTAATTGGACGTGATAAATCCCTTGCGTAGCATCTAGTATGCTAAAGTATTTTGCCCTTTTCATGTTTGCTGTAATTTGATTTAGTGAGGGGATCTTGTAATATTCCCTTTTTACGGCTTCGTTCAAGTCTTTTGGGTCAAGGCATATTCCTAATTTCCCATTAGGTTTTCTTACAACTACTAACAGATTAACCCAGTCTGAGCTACCTTAAACTTTTTTTATAATATTACTCTCTGTCACGTACGATCTAATTAAAATTTGTTTTTAATTCCATGAGAAAAGGACCCGCAAACAAAAGCTGCCTAGTATCAATACGCTGGGGGGAGGCTTCCCCAAAACTGAAGGAAGGGCGAGAGACTCGTCTTTCCTATTTTTATTTTTATGTGGGTTGTACCCTTACTTTCGGACTGAGAGTTGTTGTCCCGAAAAATCGTGAGAAATTAGGGTTTTACAGGTTTACCGAATTAGAAATGAATTTGTGTTCCGAATTTATTATAACAATTCTAGTATTTATTCGAGAAAAGGCACAGCGAACATTATAACAAGATTCAAATAATAGGGCACATCCTACAATGTGTAGAATGTGTCGACAGGTAGAGGAAAGAAAAGTATCAGACAAAATAAAAGTGGAACAATACACTTTACCAATTCGTTGCACTAAAACTACCGCTCGTCGGATGGAAACTGGATTTAAAAGGAACCAAGGTGCCTTTTTAATTTTTCCTGCCCTCAACGGAGCGGGCGAAAACCTTTGATTTCCGTGGGTTGATTAACCCACTCTAGTCTTTTATTTTCCAGGTCACTCGCGAGAGCCACACAACACGCAAGCACCCGTCGCTTCTCTGAATTCACCTTGATGAAGAATAGAATATGTTTCTATTCCTCATGAAAGAGAATTGCAGCCTTGCGAGAAAATTACTCTGTCTCGTTTTGAGATTCGAGAAAGAGTAAAATTCTCTAGACCGACTTAATTTTGTTTTCAGCAGGCCGGATAGGACACGAAAACAACGTCACTCCCGTTACCGGTCCGGGAAAAGTATAGACCCGCTGAACCGGGATAGGACGCGATGAAGAACCGTTCCCGTTACGGCCCTGCCTCCCGTCGCACAGAGTTTAAATTTTTCGTCCGGATTGCGAATTCCGTTGATCGACCACTCAATCGGTAGCTGCGACTTATCCCTATTGCCGATCCGAGAAAAGTATAGTCTCGACTAAACCGGAATAGGACGCGACGAATTACGTACCGAGAATTTGTCTCCCAATGTCACGTCGGAATTTGAATCGCGACGTACGGACGGGCAAAAACTGGAGTTGATCTGTGTCACATCAGATCACTTAGAAGACTGCCTTTACTCCCGTCGGATAGAGATTTTCTGTTTTTAATTTTACGTCCGAATATCTAATCAGAATTTAATCAGTCTAACCATTCGTCCCGGCGGCTGACTCCCGTTACCGGTCCGGAAAAAGTATAGTTCCGCTAAACCGGGATAGGACTCGTTGCGACTTACGGGGTTTCGTGTTGCCGTAGAAAATTACCGATTGACTCGAAATCCCGACGTACGGACGGACAAAAGTCTGGGTAGTTCCGGCCCGTGCCAGGTTGCCCAAGTTACTGCAATTTCTGACTTCTGTCCGATGGTTTATAATTGATGTGATTCAGGTAGGGATTTTTGCGGAGTTGCGGAATTTGGATTAGGAAGGTAGGGATACACCGTGAGAGTCAAATCAACGTTTGCAAAATTGACGAGCCAGGTAGCTTGGTTTCTAAGTGTG
>CAKNYM010038224.1:10291-28001 GCA_932195095.1 Andricus curvator | reverse complement strand
AGGGTGTCCATGTATTCAAAATACATATTTATATTTTCTGATTCCTTGTGAAAAACTGAGTAGAAAATGAGCAATACAAAAATTTGATTAAATGCATAATTACCGAGTAATTAGCAATTACAGGTTATAGAAAACATTTCTCAACGAGTTAACTCATGGAATTCGTGGAATTTACGGAATTCACGGAATTCATGGAATTCCACGGAATTCAGGGAATTCACGGAATTTATGGAATTCACGGAATGCACGAAATTCATGAAATTCACGGAATTCATGGAATTCACGAACTTCAAAGAATTCGTGGAACTCAGACTGTCGGTACCAGTAAAAACATTTTTGGTACCGGTAAAAAAAATACCGGTACATACAATTTTTTTACCGGTTTTTGAACCTTACATGAAATTCAAGGAATTGAAGGAGCTCACAGAATTCAAGGAATTCATGGAATTTATGGAATTCTAAGAATTCTCGAAATTCACGAAACTCAAATAATTCGTGGAACTCACACAAATTCTTCCGAATTCTCCGAATTTTGATACAATCATTGCAGTGTTTCTAATTCTTTCACAATTAGTCTAGTTAGTCGACCGCTAAGCTAGCAGTGAATTAATATGTACTTGTTAATTGAATCCCTTAGAATTCTCACGAATTTTGTAGAATTCTCTTCAAAATTCTTTCGTATTAATTTAAAGAGTTTTTAATACTTTTCAACCTATGAGAATACAGATTAAATGATTTGAAATTTAAAGATTTTTAAATTCTCCAAATTCCTCTGAATTCGCTGAATTCTACTAAATCCATCGGAATGAAAATACGCAATCAGTAGTTTAGAATATGTAGAAAGACTCATGAATCCTATAAATTCTGCAGAATTTTTCTGAATTCTAATAAAATCATAGCACTATTCCTAATTATTTCCCAATTAGTCAAGTTAGGGAGTCGGCGTAGGTACGACTGAAGGAAGATGTACCCTTCATTTGAATTACACACGATTCTATCAAATTCTGTAGAAATACATGCAATACTTTTGAATTAATCAAAAGATGTTTGAATACTTTTCAAGCTATGATAATACATATTGAATTATTTGTAATTGAAAGGCTCATAAATTCTACGAATTCCTGTGAATCCTTCAGGGTTTTACTAAAACCATAGCACTATTCCTAATTCTTTCCAAAATTTTAAAAACTTTGAAGCAATCAGAACAAACATTGAATTGTTTGGAATTTAAAAACATTCAGTCTTGCTTTTCATAACCGAAAATAAGGAACTGGCTTTGATAGACATTTTCAATCGTCTTTTCCCCAAGTTTTTGCAGTAGTTTTTCAACTGGATACTTCAAAAAAGCGTGTTCTTTTTTGACGAAAGAAGTTCACGACCATTTAGAAAAGTGTGAATTGTTTAAAATTTGCTATCTTGGATTTGATAAGCGAAAATAAGGAATTAGCTTTGACAGACATCATCAACCGTCTTCTTCTCAAGTTTTTTCAGTAGTTTTTCGTATGCAGACTCCAATCAAGGGAGCCTGGTTTTGACGGGAGGCACTTACGAGCTTAAAAAAATTGTTAACTATTTAAAATTTACAATCTTCTCTCTAAATCTGAATCAGTAAAAAGTTACTTATTCATTCAGTGAAAGTTTAACTTTTGAGAGTTGGCAGCACTGCATCACGTCAATTTAGCAGTCATAAAAAAATAAGATTTTAGTAGATTCAATGAAATAATCATAGTTAAAACTTAAAACCCATAAATGTGATCAAATATTTAAAAATGTGAAAAAAATTTGATGCTTCTAAATGACGAAAAACCTCACACACAGTAAATTCAGCACACTTACAGTCCGAAAATTCAAAAATTATATTTCTCAACAAAATTATTTTTGCTACATAAGTAAAAGAATAACAACAATGCTTTACTTTAAAACTTAAAGGTTATGTCTCACATGATTGACTCTGGTGTTACTGAATTGATTAGTGAAAAGTCCGGAATCACTGCTTAATCAGTTAAATGTCCAACTACTATTTCAATCAGTGAATTTTTCACTGATTCATATTTAGAAAATAAGTAACTGGCTTTGATAGACATTTTCAATCATCTTTTTCCCAAGTATTTTCAGTAGTTTTTTGACTGGAGAATCCAAACGAGCGTGTTATTTTTGGACGGGAAATGTTTACGAGCTTCTAGAAAAGTGTGAATTGTTTAAAATTTACTATCTTAGTTTCTATAAGCGAAAATAAGGAACTAGTTTTGACAGACATCAACAAACGTCTTTTACCCAATTTTTTCAGTAGTTTTTCGTCTGTAGAATCCAATGAAGAGAGCCTGGTTCTGATGGGAGACACTCACGAGCTTAAAAAATTGCTTAGTATTTAAAATTTACAATCTTTGTTTTTGTAACCCAAAAGAACTAACTAGCTTTGAAAGACATTTTCAATCGTTGAAAAGGTCTATCAAAGCTGGTTCCTTATCTTTGCTTATAAAAAGCAAGATAGTAAATTTTAAACAATTCACACTTTTCTAGAAGCTCGTAAACATCTCCCGTCAAAAAAGAACACGCTTTTTTGGATTCTCCAGTCGAAAAACTACTGAAAAAACTTAGGAAAAAGACGACTAGAAATGTCTATCAAAGCCAGTTCCTTATTTTCGGTAACAGAAAGCAAGATTGTAAATATTAAATACCAAGAAATTTTTTTTAAGCTTGTGAGTGTATCTCATCAAAACCAGGCTCTCTTAATTGGATTCTGCAGACGAAAAAATACTGAAAAAACTTGAGAAAAAGACGATTGATAATGTCTATCAAAGCTAGTTCCTTATTTTCGCTTATAAAAACCAAGATAGTAAATTTTAAACAATTCACACTTCTCTGAAAGCTCGTAAACTTCTCCCGTCGAAAAAGAACTCGCTTGTTTGGACTCTCCAGTCGAAAAACTACTGAAAATACTTGGGAAAAAGACGTTTGAAAATGTCCACCAAAGCCAGTTCCTTATTTTCGGTTACATGAAGCAATATTGTAAATTTTAAATAATAACCGATTTTTGTTAAGTTCGTAAGTGCCTCCCGTCAAAACCAGGCTCCCTTGATTGGACTCTGCATACGAAAAACTACTGAAGAAACTTGACAAAAAGATGATTGATAATATCTGTCAAAATAAGTTCCTTACTTTCGCTTATAAAATCCAAGATAGTAAATTTTAAAACATTTCACACTTTTCTAACAGGTCGTAAACTTCTTCCGTCAAAAAAGAACACGCTTGTTTGGATTCTCCAGTCGAGAAACAACTGAAAAAACTTAGGGAAAAGACCATTGAAAATGTCTATCAAAGCTAGTTCCTTATTTTCGGTTATAAAAAGCAAGACTAAATGTTTTTGAATTCCAAAGAATTCAGTGTTTGTTCTCATTGAATTCAAATAACGATTACATCTTCATTCAGCGGTAGCTAAGTCGTCGAAATAACTTGACTAATTTGGAAAGAATTAGGGATAGTGCTATGGTTTTAGTAGAATTCAGAACAATTCTGAAGAATTTATAGGATTATTGAGTTTTTCTACATATTCTAAACTGTTGATTGCGTATTTTCATAGTGTGAAAAGTATTTAAAATTCTTTAAATTAATTCTAAAGCGTTGGAAGGTATTCCACAGAATTCGTGACAACTTTGCGGAATTCAAAAGACGAGTACATCTTCATTCACTGGTAGCTAGACCGTCGTCTTATTTTGACTTATTGGGTAAGACTTACGAAATTTGCGATGGATTTAGTAGAATTCAGCGAATTCAGAGGAATTTGGAGAATTTAAAAATCTGTAAATTTGAAATAATTTAATCTGTATTCTCATAGGTTGAAAAGTAATCAAAGCTCTTCAAATTAATAAAAAAAAAAAACATTTTGAAGTGAATTCTACAAAATTCGTGAGGATTCTGCGGGATTTAATTAACAAGTACATTTTCATTCACTGCTAGCTGCAGTCGACTAACTAGACTAATTGTGAAAGAATTAGAAACACTGCAATGATTGTATCAAACTTCGGAGAATTATGGAGAATTCGGAGGAATTTACAGCATTTGAAAGGTTGTGTATGGAAAACCGGTGCCGGTAAAAAAAAAATTGTCGGTACCGGTAAAAAAAAAGTTGTCGGTACCTGTAAACAAAATTGTCGATAGAGCCTAAACTGCCGGCAAAAATATTTAAAAATTTATTTTTCTCCCATGTGTTTATTGCTACTTTCTGATCGTTAATATCGGCCATCTTGCTAGTTGACGTCACAGACCAAAAAAATTAGAAAATGTTAGGGGTAAAACTGAACTTATTTCTGTGATTGATCACAGAAGACGAATTAGAGAGATGCAGGGATAGTGCTTTGACCAACATTATTTCTGTGACTAGTCACAGGGGTGCCTTGCGCCCCCAAGAGATATTGGAAAGGGCTAGTTGTTTGACCAACATTATTTCTATGACCAGGCACAGGGGTGCCTTCCAGCACCCACGAAGTGTCGGAAAGGGGTAGGGGTTTGACCATCATTAATTCTGTGTCCATTCACAGGGGCACCATCCAGCCGCCATTAGCTGTTAGAAGGGGTGAATTTCATGAATTTCTTGAATTTCGTTAATTCCCTGAATTTTGTGAATTTCGTGCATTCAGTGAATTCCTTGAATTTACGGTTCAAAAATCGATAAAAAGAATTGTCGGTACTGGTAATTTTTTTACCGGTACCGACAGTGTGAATTCCACGAATTCTTTGAATTTCGTGAATTCCGAGAATTCTTGGAATTCCGTGAATTCCATCAATTCCTTGAATTCCATGAATTTCGTGAATTCTGCGAATTCCATAAATTCCGTGAATTCCATAAATTCCATGTGTTCCGTGAATTTCATGAATTCCGCGAAATCCATGAATTCCGTGAATTTCATGAATTCCCTGAATTCCGTGAATTTCGTCAACTCCGTTAATTCCATGAATTCCGTGAATTCTTTGAATTCCTTCATTTTCATGTACGGTTCAAAAACCGGTACCGACAATTTTTTTACCCGTACCGACAGTTTATACACTTCGTATTTAAAAGTCTTAAAAATCTAAATAATTCAATGTATTCAAAAGTGTTCAGGGTAATTCAAAAACGTTAAAGTAATTATTTCTACAGAACTAGAAGGAATTCTGCGGAATGCTAAGAATTCAGGAGGATTCTACAGATTTCAAACAACGCATGCATTTTAATTAACTCGTCGAGCAATGTTTTCTAATTTGGTTGCTTCGAAAAAGATACTTTTTAATTTTCGAATCTCGATTAAGTGTAAAGTTGCACCAAAGAGTCAAAACCTCCTACAAAAATAAACGGAGGAGAAATTATACGTTCTGAACTTGTATGCTCACACACTCTTAGCGATGGCACATGGAATGTCGGCTATCTAACGCATTTTTTTGATTGGATAACCTGTAATTGCTAATTACTCGGTAATTATGCATTTAATCAAATTTTTGTATTGCTCATTTTCTACTCAGTTTTTCACAAGGAATCAGAAAATATAAATATGTATTTTGAATACATGGACACCCTGTATATATAAAACTTAGAATCAGTGAAATTAGTTTAAATCTCAACAGAAAAGATCTAGAATCATTTTTATTTCAAACTAAAGTGAGTGACCCCTAAAAAATCAAAGAAACCCTCCCAAGAAGTTCTCCAAACACCTTTGTATGACTATACAAAAGGGATCAAGCCGATTTCTGAAACCGTATCATTCAGCAGGGACTGAACTCGTCCAAGGGAGTCAATCAACAAGGAAGGACTGACCACATTTTACTACCAAATAAAGGATTATTAAACGTTCCAAGAGATAACTCAATACAAATCGTTGGGTGGACACCAAGACGAGGTTTCGCTGCAATTCTCCAACTTCCATGTTGTATCAATCAAGTTAAAGTCATTAAATAAAACAATTTTAGAATATTCACAAATCACACACTTGTAAAATCCATTCTAATAAATTATAATTTTAAATCTTGAATTTGATTATCTCAACCTTTCGTCATTGTTTTTCCTCAATCCATGTTTTCTATTTTGTAAAACATTTAGAATCAAAAAAAGAGGAAGTAGAGTAAGTTTTAGATTTAATTATTTTATAATGAGGTAAGTAGGTCTTATCTGAGACGTAACAATAGCGACTCGAAGTAAGTGATTATAGTGTTTTTAATTTATAATAACAGCAGTCTGTGGGCGACCTGCTAAACACCCTTACGTATCTAATTTGGACCAAAGAAGAAACTATATATACACTAACTGAAAAATAATGTGTAAAATCATATAAGCAAGCACTCAGTAAATCTATGACTTTGCAAAAACCTGACATCTTATTACTAATATTATATTCCGCTAACGACTTTGAATCTCTAATTTCAAACTTTATTATATTATCTCATATCCGGAACGATTCACAAGATCGCTGTTTATAGAATCCATCAATACGCTGATGTGCGGGGAAGCCGTATTGATAATCTCCAAGTTTAATACACGTCATGGAAAATTCAATGAAGATCATAGCGACTTGAATTAGGTGATTATGGCGTTTTTTATTAATAATAACTGCCAGCTGTGAGCGACCTGCTAAACACTCTTACGTATCTAATGCGGACCCACTAAGAACCTATATATACTTACTAAAAAATATGTGTAAATACATTTAAGCAGAGAGTCAATATGTCTATGGATTTGGAAAGACCTAACATTCCATAAATAATATGGTATTCCACTAACGACTTTAAGTCTCTAATTTCAAGTATAATGATAAGATCACGTATTTGGAACAAATAACAAGATCGTTGTTCATAGAACCCATCAATATACTGCCGTACAGGAAATCCGTATTGATATTCTGCAAGTTTAATACAAGACATGTAATCTTTACTGAGAGATCATAGCGACTCAAATTAAGTGATTATGGCGTTTTTAATTAATAATAACTGCTAGAGGATGGCGACCTGCTAAACACCTTTACGTATCTAATTCGGACCTAATAAGAACCTATATATAAACTAACTAAAAAAATGTGTAAACACATTTAAGCAAGCACTCGGTGAATCTATGACTTTGCAAAAACCTGACATCCTATTACTAATATTATATTCCGCTAAAGATTATAAGTCTCTAATTTCAAACGTAATAATATTATTACATATCCGGAACAAATCAAAAGATCGCTATTCATATAACTCATCAATATACTGACGTACAGGGAATCCGTATTGATATTCTACAAGCTCAATACATGACATACAATCTTGAATGAAGATCATAGCGATTCGAATTAATTGATTATAGCGTTTTCAATTAATAATAACTGCCAGCAGTGAGCGACCTGCTAAACACCATTACGTATCTAATGCGGGCCCTCTGAGAACCTATATATACTTACTGAAAAATATGTGTAAAAGTATATGAGCAGAGAGTCAATCTGTCTATGGATTTGGAAAGACCTCATATTCCATTAGTAATATTATATTCCGCTAACGACTTTAAGTCTGTAATTTCAAGCGTAATTATAATATCACTTATGCGGAACAAATCAAAATATCGTTATCAATAGAACCCATCAATATGTTGATGTTAGATTGTTCAAACCCATAGACTCATTAGCTGCCTGCCTAAACGTTTTCAACGATTTTTATCAGTAAGTATATATAGGTTCTTATTAGGTCCGAATTAGCTACGCAACGGTGTTTAGCAGGTCGCCCGTATTCAGCAGTTATTGCTAATTAAAATTGCTATGATCACTTAATGCGAATCGTTATCAGCTTCTCGAAATATTGCATGACATGTATCGACCTTGAAGAATATCTATGTGGATTCCCGCACGTTAGCATGTTGGTGGGTTCTATGAACAGGGATCAACCGATTTGTTCCGCACATGTGACAATATAATTACATTTGAAATTAGGTATGTAAAGTTGTTAGTAGAATATAGTATTGATAATAGGATGTTAGATTTCTTTAAGCCATGGATTCATTGGCTGCCTGCTTAAATGTTTTTAGACAAATTTTTCCGTTAGTATACATAGGTTCTTATAATGTGTGAATAAGGTACGTAAGGGTTTTTAGCAGGTCGTCCGTCGCTGGCAGCTATTATTAATTAAAAGCGCTATAATGACCGAAAGCGAATGGCTATCATATTCTCTAAATACTGCATGAAATGTATTGAACTTGGAGAATATCAATACGGATTCCCCTTACGTCAGCATATGGATGGGTTTTATGCACAGCAACCTTTTTATTTGTTCTGGACATACTTTTTCGTTAGCGGAATATAATATTAGTAGTAGGATGTTAGGTTTTTCCAGAGTCCTAGACTCATCGGCTGCCTGCTTAAATGTGTTCACACATGTTTTCCGGTAAGAATATGTATGTTCTCATTCGGTCCGAATTAGATACGTAAGGGTGTTTAGCAGGTCGCTCGTCGCTGGCAGTTATTAGTAATTATAAAACCATAATCACCTACTGCGAATCGCTTTCATCGTCTTTGAAGACTGCATGGAATGTATTGAACTTGGAGAATATCAACACGGATTCCCCTCCCTTCAGCATATTGATGAGTTCTATGAACAGCAGTCTTTTGGTTTGTTCTGGACAGACTTTGTATATCAGCCTCTCGGAGTATTGCATGATATCTAATGAAATTGGAGAATGTCAATACGGATTCTCCATATATCAGCATATTCATGGTTTCTA
Source organism: Andricus curvator (assembly GCA_932195095.1). Taxonomy (NCBI): domain Eukaryota; kingdom Metazoa; phylum Arthropoda; class Insecta; order Hymenoptera; family Cynipidae; genus Andricus; species Andricus curvator. The sequence goes on along the minus strand of CAKNYM010038224.1, from coordinate 19,285 downwards.
TGAACAGGGAATTGTCGATTTGTTCCGGATACTTAATATCCTAATTACATTTGGAATTAGAGGACTGAAGTCGTTAAACGAATATCATATCAGTAACAGGTTGCTAGTATTGTTTCTAAAGCCATAGACTTATTATTATTATTTTTTCGACTTTTGAAAACGTTGATCACATTGGCGTTCTTGTGTTATTCATGCTAAATAATTTGCACCGTTCTACATGTTGTTTAACATGTCATTTTGAAGCTTTTAATTTGACGACCTGATAAGCAACGTTTTATGTATTTTTCCTCCCACGCATTTACTAAAAGGTTAGAAACAAAACAAAAGGTAGTAAACATCTCAGGAGACTGTCCTCTATTAGTACCATTAAACAAAATCTCATTTTCTCGCCGACCCGATAAACAACTTTTTGTGTATGAATGCGACCCAATAAACACCGATAAATCTCTTAACATTCAACCTCGCAAAACCTTTGTTTATTATTATTTTTTCGACTTTTGAAAACGTTAATTAGATTGATCTAAATAAGTTTCACAGTTCAACATTTTCTTTTACATGTCATTTTCATGCTTTTAATTTTACGACCTGATAAACACCGTTTTATGTATTTTTCCTCCCACGCATTTATACATAAGGTTAAAAACTAAAAACAAAAGGTAGCAAACATCTCAGGAGACTGTCCTCTAATTAATCCCATTAAGCAAAATCTGATTATCTCGCCGACCCAATAAACACCGTTTTATGTATGAATGCGACCCAATAAACACCGTTAAATCTATGAAAAATTTTATCTCTGAAAACCTTTGCTTATTTTTATTTTTTCGACTTTTTAAAGCGTTGATTAGATTGGCGTTCTTGTGTTCTTCATCCTAAATAAGTTTTACTGTTCAACATCTTCTTTTACATGTCATTTTGATGCTTTCAATATGACGACCTGATAAGCACCGTTTTATGTATTTTTCCTCCCACGCATTTACTAAAAGGTTAAAAACAAAAAAAAGGTAGTAAACATCTCAGGAGACTGTCCTCTATTAGTCCCATTAAACAAAATCTTATTTTCTCGCCTACCCGATAAACACCGTTTTATGTATGAATGCGGCCCAATAAACACCGTTAAATCTCTTAAACATTCAACCTCACAAAACCTTTGTTTATTATTATTATTTCAAATTTTGAAAACGTTAATTAGATTGGCGTTTTTGTGTTCTTCATCCTAACTAAGTTTCACTGTTCAACATTTTTTTTAAATGTCATTTCGATGTTTTTAATTTGACGACCTGATAAACACCGTTTTATGTATTTTTCCTCCCACGCATTTATACATAAGGACCAAATCTGTCGAAGAAGATGCTTGTATCTGCTTCGGAAAGACTCCTTCACTGATGTTACGTCCTGAATGCGGCTTTGAGGCACGCCCAGGTATGTATAGGTCTCTCCAGTATTAAGATGTCTAATAACACTTATATCCACAAGCTAAGGGTCCTTGGGAATGCCAGTAATCTTTCCTTTCTTCAGATTAATTTTGGCACACTTGTCCAAACCAAAATCCATCCCAATCTCTCCTGTGTAGTTCTTGACGATATTTATAGCAGTTTGAAGTTTGCTTTTACCAGAGGCATAGATCTTCAGGTCATCCATATAGAATACATGTGTGACCTTATGCTCGCGCTGATTAGTGTCGCCACAGAGGTATCCAGGAGAATTTCGTAGTGCGAGAGATAGAAGCAGAAGTGTGATGCAAAAAAGCAAAGGGCTCATGGTATCACCTTGAAAGACACCCCTCTGGAAGGTGACGTTGTTCGTTGTCAGACAATAATTTCTAGATGAGATAGTAAATCTAGTTTTCCAAAGAGGCATCAATCTCTCTATGCATCTCACTATGTGTGGATGTACCTTCAAGCTTTCCAACAGACAGATGATAAGCCTATGAGAGGTTAAATCGAAAGCTTTCCGGTAGTCAATCCAGACCATTCACAGGACGCGCTGATGGGCTGCAGCGTCTTTACAGACACACCTGTCAATCAGCAGGTTCTCTCGACAGCCTGCTACACCTTTTTTCGAGCCACGTTGTTCGTACATCTCTCGCCATACAGGCCCAATTCGTCGTTCTTGATACCATCCGGTCCAGCAGTAGAAAAGTTCTTCGTGTCTCTAAGTGCTTTTTTCACCTCTTCGACAGTGATTGGTGGACATTCCTCCTCAGATTTTATGAGGTTGTCGCAAAACTCCTTGAAGCGGATGATATTGTCAGTATCTTCTTTCAACTCTTAGTGTTTTCGGGATCTTGTACACCTCTCTCCAAAAAGTCTCTACCTCCTTGGGCTTGGGTGTATTTTTTACAGAAACAGGGAGATCGCTGAATAGGCGCGATGGGTCAGCGAGAAACGGTTGATTCTCCCTGATCCATCTCTCCTTCTTCTGTATTCTCCTCCTTACGTCAGACAAAAGCCGTATTTTGTTAACAATATGCTGCTTGATTGTCAGCAGCTTTCACTTGTTTAGTGTGTGATTCAAGATCCTTAGTTCTTTGGCGAACTTTCTAACCCTTTCCGTGAACGGTCTACCAGATGTTAGGTAGTCAATCACACATTGAACACGGGACGCATTCTGTCTTACCCATCCAATCTTCTTGTTCAGTTGATGCAAGCGTCTTTTGGTCTTTTGATTGATTGCATGTTAATGTTCCTCCTTGTACTGAAATTGCGATCATCTTTCAAAAGGTGCCTGCTTTCTGCGGTTGGTCTTAATGTCGCTTCGTCATCTTCGTCTGCAGCTTGATCAAGCAGCGGTTGGGGAAGCGCTCCGCGTACATATCCATTTTTCCGGTGGTTGTCGGCTTGATTTCGCAAAGACTGATGCTAAACGTGCTGAAGCTGTGGGTGTTTCTGGCACCACAGAGTGTGCATACGCGCCATAAAGCCTCCGCGAACAGGGATAATGCTGGCATCGATAATGCTGGTTCGTCGTCGTGTTTCCAGCTAAATTATTCTCAGCAAATAGAACTCTAGGATGATCGGCATTGTTTGCCGACACATTGTCGGGTGCTCTGCGCGTTCGATCGTTTTGAACCGCATCTACAACGTTTTGGCGGCTTCATTGTTGTTCCCACGAGCATCCTTGTAGAGCCCCGCGTGCAAGGGTAAGGCTGGTACTCTGAGAGGTCACCCGGTATCCCAGAGTCACCGTTTAAGACACCTTATCCAGGTGCCATTCAGCTTTCGGCACGGTTGTTACGCCTTCGCATAGGGGTTATTCCTTCGGGACCATCCCTGGACAATTATCCGCGACGGCTTATTAATCATTGTAACCATATTCAGCAGAAACCCTTGGTACAGGGACCCTCTATCCGCAACCCGAGGACGCGTTCGGTGGTTTTGTCATAGGCAGTTCAAAACGACCGAACGCACAGAGCACCCGACAACGGGTCGGCAAGCAGTGCCGATTACCCTAGAGTTCGAGGTGCTGAAAATAATTTTGATCCAAACACGACGACGAACCGGCGGAACGCCCACATTGAGTGGACGAATCAACGATGCCAGCATTATCCCTGTTCATGGAGGCTTTATGGCACGCATGCACACACTGTGGTGCCAGAAACAGCCAGAGCTTCCGAACGTTTCGATTCAATCATTGCGAAGTCAACTTGGAAAAATGGAAAATAGATATGTACGCGGAGTGCTTCCTCAACCGCTACGTGAACAAGCTGCAGACGAAGATGAGGAAGCGACATTAAGACCAACCGCAGAGAGCAGGCACCTTCTGAGAGATGATCATGATTTCAGGACAAGGAGGAACATTAACATGCGGGTTCCTCCTACGCCCTAAGATCTGGCTTTGGCTGATTCAAATCGAAGGCTAAAACTGACCATGGATCAAGAGACCATAAGACGCTTGCATCAACTGAACAAGAAGATTGGATGGGCAAGACAGAATGCGTCCCGTGTTCAGTGTGTGATTGACTACTGTGTCGTGGTATATATTATCCGTCATTTAAAGAATTTATTTTGCTGAAACAAACCGGGAACTTTCGAATTAACCCGCGTGAGACGATTGAGCAAGGGTCACCTCCGAAAACACCAGCAGGAAACACTAAAGGCAACTATTGTAACTTTTTTTTATTTACTCCTTTTATCTTATCTTTTCATACTTCCTTCTGGAGCCCTATCCATCCACGAAAACAATGCTGTAGCAAAAGGGGGGGGGGGGGATTCTATCGAACATCGAATAGTCAATTCAAATGTGGGAGCTTGCTCCTGCTAGAACTGGAGGGCACCACCGTACGGACGTCCGAGACCATCGTACAACAGAGTCGCTAGTGGGCACCGAGCCCCGCATCTGCAACGAGAGAGTAAAGTCTCTGTGTATTAAATCTCTCTCGCTGGATTGTCACTCAACCGGTGTGCTGAAATATTTACAATTTCCATGTATAAACTGAATCGGCCAAATGTACTATGAAGCCCAAAAATTAGTAATTGTAACTATGAACCGGGGCGCATTTCCGAAAACATACGAGTCTGCGAACTCGACATCCTTGCGATACCTGCCCACGTGATCTCAGCAATGTCGCCGATTGGACAATGATTTCTACTCTCGAATTTTGATCCCTATGTACTTCGGTAGACATCTTGCCCTGTCACTCTTGCTCTGTCGTCGTTATAGTCAACATGTCCTCTTCCAAAGATGAGAATATTGGAAACGTTTTCACGGAAGTGTTGAAGATTTGTATGCCTAATAGGAAATCTGATGAGATATCCGACAGGAAATCTAACGAGAGACCTCAAGTTTTAGAATAATTGTTGAAGTCAAATAAGAAAATCGAGCCTCCAGTTCCGACCATGGAGCCACGCCAATTTAATAAATGAGTATATCGAGTGTTTCCGAGTTTCCTTGCGTGTTTGAGGTGCGTTCGTTAGTTAAATTAGAATTTAGTCCTGTTTTCAGACCTTTGTTCCCGAAATAAAACAACTTATTTTGTTCATGGGATTAGAATATTAAAATGTTGAGATTGTGGGAGATAATCCATTTTTATGAATTTAAATCTTAAGTGAGATTAACAAAAATGGAAACTTTAAAATCAGTGATCTGGGTCACCTCGGGGTATTTATTATCGGGGAAATTATTATTACCTCGGGGTAATATCTTTCAGGCCCGGATTTAACCCCGTTGCACTACATAACATCTAGTAGACCGTTCACGGAAAAGGTTCGAAAGTTCGCACAAGAACTGAGGATCTACTATCACACACAGAAGAGGTCAAAGCTGCTGACAATCAAGCAGGATATTGTTGACAAAATACGGGTATTATCTGACGCAAGGAGCAGAATACAGAAAAGGGAGAGATGGATCAGGGAGAATTAACAGTTTCTCGCTGTTCCATCGCGCCTCTTCAGCGATCTCCCTGTTTCTGTCAAAAATCCACCCAAGCCCAACGAGGAAGAGACTTTTTGGGGAGAGGTATACAAGATCCCGAAAACACTGGAGTTCAAAGAAGATACTGACAATATCATCCACTTCAAGGAGTTTTGCGACCTCATAACATCTGAGGAGAAATGACCATCAATCACTGCCTAAGAGGTGAAAAAAACACTCAGGAGCACGAAGAACTTTTCCGCTGCAGGACCAGATGATATCAACAACTTCTGGTGCAAGAAGTTAACTTCTACACACCAACATCTGGCCCGCATATTCACCTCATATTTAAAGTCGGAGACGCCCATTCCGTAGTGGCTGGTGTTAGGACGCACTATACTCCTACCGAAAAAAGGCAACTTGTCCAACCCAGACAATTACAGGCCAATACCTTGTTTGAACACACTGTATAAAATCTTTACAGCTGCCCTAAACTACAGGATTGTTCGGAGAATTGAGCCTGCGTGGAGAGCGATTTACGAACAACGTGGCTCAAAAAAAGGTGTAGTAGGCTGCCGAGAGAACCTGCTAATTGACAGGTGCGTCTGTGGTAAAACCTAACCACCATTAACTAACACAGTAAAAACATCTCTGACCATCCTCTCAGTAATGAAATAATTTCAGCCTTATCTAAAGGACATGATTTTGCAGTACCTCCCTCTAAAATCCCGAATGAAGAAATCATCAGTAATTTGGAATCCACAATAAATCACTTTACCCGAAAAAGCGAATGACATACGGCGTAGGACGGCCAACATCTTACGCCATGCCCAGCTTCCCTCCAAAAACTTAACAAAACAAGAAAAAACAGCTTTTAAAGAACTCAATCAGAATAAAGACATCATAATATTACCCGCAGATAAAGCCAACATAACAGTAATAATAAATAAAGTAGACTATAACAACAAAATCATGTATCTTCTAACTGACGATACATATAAAAAACTTAAAAAACACCCCACAAAAACAATAATCATCAAAACAAAAAGCCTTCTAAAAGAATGAAAACTTGACAGCGAAACAATATCTAATATCGGGACAGAAAGTCTTGACACTTGGGAAAAAGTAGCACTATCTCAGTGAAAAAAAATCGCACAGAGTTCGCATTTAGCAAAGCTGATTCGAAATCTTTCTACCTGTTCAACAACGTTTCTCGTATCTCGGTGAAAAATTTTTTGTTGCTGTCAGAACAACAAAACCAGAGAAAAACACTGTTGACAATGCCTAAATTTTGAAGGTCAACTTTCGGCTGTTCCTAAAGTCGCAAAAATGTCCGGAAAAAATGGAAAAAATTCATGTGGATTACTTATCTATTTGTGAATGGAGCCCAACTTTGAAAATTCAAAAATATAAAAAATTGTGGTCACCATAATTGTTAATGCAAGAAAAAATTATCTCCGGTTTGAATGGAGATATCGAGACGAATCAAGATTTAAAAGAAAGAGCTCAGTACACTGATAAACCTCGGACAAATAAAAAATCGATAAAATTGTATATTTTCCTGTAAATTGAGTTCGCATAATTTGGACCTTAATGACCTATGCTAAAGTCTCGTGACGGAATAGTAGTACAAAAAAAAGGGTGACGGGTGTCCATTGCTAAGCCGCCCCCAACAGCGAGGACTTGAAGAAAAAAAGGGGTCTGCTTCTGTGCGGTTCCCTGCAGAGTATAGGTCAGAGTCTTGGTCCATGATTAGTCCTGGCCATGTGGTTGTAATTTCCTTTTCGTTCAGTAACTTTTCAGATGTCAGTATTATATATTATGCAATTATAAATAATACAATTGTATTCTACGTCTACAGTAATGATTAACTTAGTATTATATATGTTTGTAAATGGTGTTAAATAAGGCGTCACTTTTTTTTTAATTATTGAAAACAGTATTAAAAAGAGTAACATTCTCATTCTTAAATTTTTTAACTGTTGCTTTATTCTAAAGAACGAAAATTGTAGGCAAAAACAAAAAAAATGCCCTTTTTTAAAACATTACATTTTGTGCATTTCAATATATTAATTGCATTGTACAATGTTCAAGTAGCGAAGTTTTAAAGGGTCAGTGCAATCAGGGTGGTCAAAAAATTCGACTTTTTGTGACCGATGCCCCCCCCCCCCCCTACTCGTTTGATCCCGAAAAAGAAATTCTCAACATTTTTTCAAACCGGTAAACATTATCCCGTGCACCCAGGCTGTTCAAAATAAACATGGGGGTTTAAATGGGAAAATCTCGGTTTTCGAAGGAAAGATAAAAAAGAAGTACTTTTTATTAACTTTTTGTAAGTTAAAGTTTTGGTCACCTCTTTAGGAATGTTCAAGGAATAATTTCCATCCAAAAACTTTTGATTTGATTTAAATTTTGCCAAATTCATGCTAAAAACAATATTTTTTAAGTTTTAATCAAGTAATTATTTAAATTCGACAAATCACAAGATTTCAAGTTTTTAAAAACTAATTTTCAATTGTTTAAACAATTTTACTGGTTTAAAACTTTTTTTCGGGTGTAAATTGTCCAAAAGTTATTCTGTTTCGTGATAAATTATACACTTGATGAATTTCAGGGATGATATTCTTTGCTAAGCATATTTGGTAATTACTTAAACAATTTTTATGTGTATAGACAATTTTTCTCCTGTAAATCGTACAAAGCTTTCTTCTTTAGTTAATGACACAATAAACGAATGTAAAAAGTAATATTTTTTTTTAGGATATTTGGCCATGGTTTCAATAATTTTTGTTTGTTCAAACAGTTTTTCCATGATTTGGAGAAAGTTCTTTTTTTTTAAACTAATTAATGTAATGTAATGAATGTTGAGAATGATATTTTTTGTGAAAGACAATTCGCAATTATTCAAACAATGATATTACTTGTCCTCCACCTTTCCTATCAACATTCGCAAGTGAATGATTATTAATTGTGTAAATAGTTGCAAAACTCTCTTCCACAATGTATATCGCTCCTAATGTTCATTAATTGCATCAATTGATTCCAAAAAGTAGTAATTTTTATGATATACAGAGGAAAACATAGTTTTAATAATTTAAAATTCCTATAATAATTTTAAACTACCTTTCACACAAAATATAACTCTCAGAATTCATTAACTACGTTATTCATTCCAGAAAGTAGTAACATTTTTAGATTTTCAGGGGACAAAATTAAAAAAAAATGAAAATTGTTAAAATAATTGTCAAATAGCGTTAAAAAAATGCACTACTCTCTACATTCATTAATTGTGTCATTAATTTCAGGAAATAATAACTTTTTGCGATTTGGGGATGAAAAAATCTTTAAACAAATGAAAATTGTTTGAATAATTTACAAATATCTTCAAAAATAAATATTACTCTTGAAATACATCAACTTTATCATTTACCCTAAACAATAACAACTTTTTACGATGTAAAGGCGAAAAAAATTGTTTAAACAAATTTTACTTTTTTAAGCAACGATTAATTACTTATTAAATACTTTGAAATTTGTCACTTGTCGAACTAAAATAATTCATATTGAAAAAGTTCCAAATAAAACCGTTCTTAGCATGAATTTTACATAAAACTGATATTTTGAATTGTTGGGGGGGGGGGGGGG
>CAKNYM010038224.1:0-10191 GCA_932195095.1 Andricus curvator | reverse complement strand
CCCCCCCCCCCCCCCCCCCCCCCCCCCCCCCCCCCCCCCCGGGGTTAATGTTGGCAGATTTGAAAAATGTGGAGAACTTTTTTTCCCGGAAAACGAAAAAATTGGGTGGGTTTGATCATGAAAAATCGGAAGTCGAATTTTTACTGGTACAAATCAGGGACCCGACCGAAACTTTCGTACCATTTCGTTACTGCCAGCTAAATAAAATAATTTTGATCCAGTCGTTAATGTAATTTCAAATATTATCTAATTTTTGGTGAATTTCGAGATATCAGATCAAAGTTTAATGAAAAATAATTTTTTTCTGTCAATAACGAAATGGAACGAAAGTGTCGGTCGGGTCCCTGGTACGGACCACCATAGTGCAATATACCTGACCAAAATTTATCACCTCGATAAGACCTTATTATGCTTGAAGCCCTGTCTATATCGGGACTTGTCTTCCGCTAGATCGGTCCCTGGTCTAGGTAAGATTGATATTGTTACAATTTCAGACTATATTGATTTATAGGGTAATTTGGAAACGTTGGTTGCAATTATACTATGTAATTTATCATGATTTTTATGATTTGAAATATTACTTCTATGATCGTAGAAACTTTTCAATTTCTTCAGAACTATTCGAGATTTACGACATTTTTTCCTATTGGTTCATTCCCCCTGTTTTGACTCAGAGAACGAATTTTTGGACTTCAGTTTCCAGAGAAAGTCAGTTTTTCGTGAAAAGTGTTCCGGAATCGGTCGATCTCTCTCTTAAGTCAAAATGTCGAAAGTAGTTACAGTGAACGGTGCAGAATATAGTGTTCAAGATGCCGGTGGATCTGGGGATTGTTTATTCAGCGTGATTGCTCTTATAAAAAATATTCGAAGTAATTATGCTGTTCGGCAAAAAATTGTAAATCATGTCTACAATAACTGGGCTGATTATTGCCTGGAAGCTAAACACAATTTGGCCTGTGCGACCCGCGATCAGTACAAAAATCTAATGGCACAAGAAGGAGTTTTTGGATCTTTTCTAGAATGTCAAGCTACCACCAAAGTGTACAACATTAATTTGACGGTAATTCGTCAGTTGGACGAAACTGAAAATTATTTCGTTTACGAATTTCAATTAAATGAGAATTACCCTACATATTTTATTTTATTTACTGGTCACAATAGGGCACAAAATTGGGATGGGCACTTTCAACTATTAGTTTCTCTTTCCAATGAAGAAATAAAAAGGGGTCGTTCTTTATCAGACTCTGACTATAATAGTGATGAGTCAAAAATGTTCGCTGACTGTGATGATTCGAGAATGTGCGATGACTGTGAAAACATAAGTGACAAGAAATGTGTAAGTGAGGAATGTGTTTGTACAATGTACAGGAAAGCGGAAGACTATAACATCAACGCAGGAGAATGATTTTTTGAAAAAACAGAATACATCGGCTTACGGAATTGAAGCGAAAACGATGATTCTTCGAGCAAGACAGTACTTTGAATTGGAGAAAGATGCAGGCAGAAGTAACGACGTTAACAAAGTTATTGAGAGAACAGCCCAATGCTTGCAGATATCTATCAGTACTGTTCATCGCATTTGTAACGAGGTGAAAAAGAACAATGGCAACTTTGTGGAACCCCATCAAAAAAGTGGTAGACCGGCGATTGAGTGTGACGAATTTTTACAAGGCGTAATTCGAAGAAAAATGCATGATTTTTATGCGGAAAAAAGATACCCTACAGCTGAAGATTTACACACAAAATTAAAAGAAGACATTCCTGATTTACCGATTTTCAGTATAAGTACGTTAAAAAAATGGTTACATGCAATGAACTTCTCTTACGAAAAGTATAAAAATAAGCCTGTCTACATGGAAAGTTACGAAATAGCAGGGAAAAGAGCAACATTCCAGAGAGAAATTCAATATTGTAGAGAAACTGGATATCAAATATTTTATACGGATGAAACATGGTGCGGGAAGAATCATACAAAACAATTCGGATGGGTGGAACACATTCTGCAGAAGGAACACACTAATTACGATTATTACCGTCACAGAGTACAAGAAATTGGAAATTGTCGTGGAGGTTTTATTAAACCTTCTGGAGCAGGAAGTAGACTAATAATTTGTCATATTGGTAGTGAGGAGGGTTTTCTGCCAGGAGCAATGGACTGTTTCATTGGAAAAAAAGGTAGTAACGATTATCATCATGAAATGAATGCCACACATTACACAGATTGGTTCCGAAAAGTCGTGCAACGTCTTCCGCAAAAATCTGCAATCGTCATAGATCAAGCGCGATACCACACTATGATTGATCCAGAATTTCGAAATCCGACGACGGCGTGGAGAAAGGCTCAATTGATTGAGCGGGCAGTAAAGCGTCAAGTTCCCTTGCCCTTCGGTATTGAGACCTATGAACGGTTGACGGTTCCGGCGCTCTACAATTTATGTCAACCCTATAAATACCCAAAAACCTATCACCTGGATAAAATATGTGAAGAAGAAGGACGTACTGATGTCAAGTTACTTTGGCTTCCTTTAGCTCACTGCGAGTTTAATGCAATTGAACTCATATGGGCATACGTCAAAAATTTCGTGGCTAAATATAATAATACTTTCAAACTGGAGGATGTTAGACAATTGTGTATAACGGCCATGGAACAAGTGACTGCAGATTTGTGGACCAATTGTATAAAACACACCAAGACTGAAGAAGATCGATACAGAGCATCTGAAGGAACCTTAAATCAACATCTGCAAAGGTGGTATCAGCAACAAGAATCCTTGATTATTCACGTAGGAGAAGACGACGATGACAGCGACATTGAAAATGATAATGAACCTGATGAAAATTATGACAGTGAATAGACGATCACGAACATTGTGGATTAATCGCTTCTGACGGATTCACACTATTCTGGTACAAATATTGTAAAGTATACGTTTCTTCTTAGGAGCAGAACACTTAATGTCTTGCAAATATTTCTATTTTTCTGTTTTGTACCCTGCTGAAAAAATGTTTCAAACAAGTACAAAAAACTAAGACCATTTTTACAGGAATTTACAAATAAATATAATAAATTACAGCCAAAATCGCAGAAAAGTACAACTTTTTCCAATTATTCAGACAAATTTGGTACTTTTTGGTATTTCATTGTATATTGTTGTATTTTATTTTAGCTTTATTTTCCTACGCAAATTCACAACTACAAAAATTTACAGGAATTTACAGGTTTTGCAGCCAAAAAGTTGCTCTTTTTCGACCTACGATGACAAATATTTTGAATATTGCAATGAGATAATTTTAAAGTAAGATGTGCACATAATCGCTATTAAAAAAAAAACTTCTACGTTTAAACTCTTCAGAAATGGTAGAATATGAAAAGGCAATTTAATGAATAATCATTATCAAAAAACAAAAAACTTTACGTTTGAAGTTTTTTTAAATAAAGCAATCGATTGGACACCATATATATCATTTAAAAATATGTCTTTAAAATTTTCTCAACATTTGTCATTCAAGGTAGGAAAGTAAGAAGTTTTTGATTGCAAACATAAAAATTGAACAATTGACAAAGAATTGATCACTGTCATCGAAAGCAAAGGATTCGAACTCTTCAAGATACAAAATATCCCATTTGAAGTTATTAAAAGTGAACTGCAAATTAAAACACTCTAAGTGGACAAGTTTTGAATTTAAAACTTTTAAAATTAAAGCTGTAATTTTCAATGTTATACATTTAAGAATAAAACAAAACATTTGTACATTTTCAAAATTGTATCACTTTAAGCAATTTTAAGCTAATAAAAAATAACTTATGCATGAGAGTTCCTTTTGAAATCTTTTTGAATATTCGCTTGAAAATTTAGAAATTTTTTTTTAACATTTCCAGGAATCTCATTAAGAAATTCATTTATAGTTTTTCTAGGAAATTTTAGGAAATTTCATAAAACTTTTTTCTGATTTTGAAACAATTTAGAATTGTTAAAAAACCTTCAAATTTTGTGTTCGAAATCTTCAAAAATCTACATTTTGTTTCAAATGTTTTGAAATCTTTTTAAGTTTTAAAGTATTTTGTTATCTTTTCAAAATTTCGAAATATATCCTACACTTACTCGAATTTTTTCAAAATTAATAATTGTTCAATTCTTACGCATTAATAAAAATTTGTTGTTTTTTTATCTTTTTAAATATTCTCTGAAAATTGATTTTTCAAAATAAAAAATATTTTTAAATTTCCCCAGCAATCTCAAGAAAATTTTTTTTATTTCCTTGAAACCTTTCAAGACCTTAAAAAAACTTCAAAATTGTATTTCATGAAATCTTCCAAAATGTACATATATTTTCATATTTTTCAACACCTTTTCAATTTTTTAATTAGCCTTGGATCCTTTCAAAACTTGTAAATATCTCTCAAACTGAGTCAAATTTTTTCCAAATCGATAATTATTCAATTCTTATTTATGCCTCAAAATTCAATAATGTCATTGACATGTTGAAAATTTGTTAATTAGAACAATGAAAAATGTAACTTGTTTTGCAGTTACTTCTAACTTGTATATATAAACCAATGCCATTTGTCTAATTGGAAAAAACAAGAACACGTTCATTATTGATGTATAAGTGAACTTATTGTTGAACAAATTATACATATTATTATTAGTGTTATTTTTTCATAATATTCACTAAGAACAGTTATTTGTTATTGAATTTTATATGAATTTAGAAGAATCAAGGAAATAATCTTGATAGATTCTCGATAATATAAAATAATAATATTACATTCAATAAGTTCACAAATGTGTTATAATTTACTTTTAACATTTAAAACTGCATGTACATATCCAGAACAAGGAATGTTTAAATTGTAGAAACTCACAAAGGAATAAATCAATTCTATTCTACTTTAATACTCTTTTCAATAATTAAAAAAAAAAGTGACGCCTTATTTAACACCATTTACAAAAATATAATTCTAAGTTAATCATTACTGTAGACGTAGAATACAATTGTATTATGTATAATTGCATAATATATAATACTGACATCTGAAAAGTTACTGAACGAAAAGGAAATTACAACCACATAGCCAGGACTAATCATGGACCAAGACTCTGACCTATACTCTGCAGGGAACCGCACAGAAGCAGACCCCTTTTTTTCTTCAAGTCCTCGCTGTTGGGGGCGGCTTAGCAATGGACACCCGTCACCCTTTTTTTTGTACTACTATTCCCTCACGAGACTTTAGCATAGGTCATTAAGGTCCAAATTATGCGAACTCAATTTACAGGAAAATATACAATTTTATCGATTTTTTATTTGTCCGAGGTTTATCAGTGTACTGAGCTCTTTCTTTTAAATCTTGATTCGTCTCGATATCTCCATTCAAACCGGAGATAATTTTTTCTTGCATTAACAATTATGGTGACCACAATTTTTTATATTTTTGAATTTTCAAAGTTGGGCTCCATTCACAAATAGATAAGTAATCCACATGAATTTTTTCCATTTTTTCCGGACATTTTTGCGACTTTAGGAACAGCCGAAAGTTGACCTTCAAAATTTAGGCATTGTCAACAGTGTTTTTCTCTGGTTTTGTTGTTCTTACAGCAACCAAAAATTTTTCACCGAGATACGAGAAACGTCGTTGAACAGGTAGAAAGATTTCGAATCAGCTTTGCTAAATGCGAACTCTGTGCGATTTTTTTTCACTGAGATAGTGCTACTTTTTCCCAAGTGTCAAGACTTTTTGTCCCGATATTAAATTAATACCTACTAATCTCATCTTTCCAAAACTTTACGGACTCCCAAAAATCCACAAAAACAACATTCCACTCAGACCGATCGTCAGCGCAATAAACTCACCAACTTACAACCTAGCACGCTTTCTCGCCAAAGAACTGAATCCTTTCACAGGAAACTCAATTACACACGTCCAAAACTCTTTGAACTTCATCAGAAACATACAATAGATTCACATGCAAGCCTAAGACTTCCTAGTGAGTTTCGACGTAGTATCTCTCTTTACGAAAGTACCAATCTCTGATACAATCGATATTATTAAATCTACTACCTACTTCTCTTTCAATAACCAATTCTACGAACAAACCTCAGGAGCAGCAATGGGATCTCCAGTCTCACCTGTGATAGCCAACATCTTTATGGAAAATCTAGAAACTAAAATCTTTAACAAATCCAAGCTTAAACCGGAATTTTGGTGCCGTTACGTTGACGAAACTTTTGTCATCTGGAGACATGGACTAGATGAACTACACAAGTTCTTCGATTTCATCAATCAATTACACCCTTATATCCAGTTCACCATGGAAATTGAACAAAACGAAAAATTGCCTTTCTTGGACGTACTAGTTTACAAAAGATCTGATAACACATTAGGACATGAAGTTTACGGAAAACCCACCCATACAAACAGATACCTACATGCCTCCTCCCACCACCACCCATCTCAAAAGCAATCGGTCATCAACTTCTTTGTATACAGAGCTGTCTCCATACCAGATGATAAATGATAAAGATAACTTACAAAAGGAACTACGAAATGTTAAACAAATCCTAATACAAAACGATTACACAAACAAACAAATTGATTAAGCAATAATAAAATACACTCAAAAAAACAAGTCAACACAACCTACTAATGAAAGAGAGAGAAAAACGACCACCATCCTACCCTACATTCAAGGTATCACAGAACAAATAGGAAGAATTCTCAACAAACACAACATCCAAACCATATTTAAACCACCTGCGAAAGCAGGACAACTTCTAAACAAGCATAAAGATAAAAAGGCACCTCTCAGTGATCCAGGTGTATATAAAATCCCTTGTTCTTGTGGCAAAGTCTATATTGAAGAAACCGGTAGGGCGGTGAGCCAACGTGTAAAGGAACATAAGAGTAAAGTCAGGCTATAACATTTCACGCAATCAGCACTAGCTGAGCATCATATCGAAACAGGACATAGCATTTTATTTGACACAACAACCGTCATCGCAAAAATGTACAATATTTTTCCAAGAAAACATAGAGAAGCAATCGAAATCTTAAAACACCCTAATAACATCAATAGGGACAATGGATATAATGCCAATCCGATTTGGCTTTCCGTCCTCCCGGGTTTTTTAAAGACTTGATTGGCCAATCAAATTCGACTAGTCCCCACCATGGAGCGCTCTGGCCAATCACAGGCATTGTAGAGAATACATATAAGAACAACATAACCTGAAACTTCAGTTTCAGGTCAGCCCTGAAGAAGTGAACTGCAATGTTCACGAAACGTCGGCAAGATTCGTAGTTTTGCACACGATTGAAACCCAAAAAGGTTTAAATTTTTAATTTATTATATACATAATAGGTTAGGTTCGAAATACGTGAATAGTGTAAACGAAGTGCAACCAGAAAATTTAATAGAAGAATAAGTAAGAAATTAATTTCATACCTGTGGAGAGATTTTTATGTTGTATTTATGTAGTCAAACTATTCTTTATACTGTGGTAAAAGGCGATACATTTTTGGGAAGACGAAGCGGTATGCCCCGTCTTCATCTTGGAAACTTTGTAAACGCACATTTAAGAATTACAATGCAACACATCGAAGAGCGATACGCAGGTGTAAGAAGGGTCAACGTAAGTAACAATTCCAAAGTACTATTTTTGTCACAGTTTTTTCTTAATTATATACATACATACATTGTTTGGCAGTTCGAACTCGAAAGTTCATTGCCTCAATACCCGATTCGGGTAGTGTTTCTAGGTGGATATTTACTACCAATGTGGGCCCACCACACCCACGAAGTTTGGAAGTAATAGCAAAGTAAATTATATTTAAAAAATCTGCCCTCCGCGCGGGCACATTCTCATCGCGCGCTGCGCGCACGTCTCGCAAGTTTGGGCTCATCACGTGTCTCGTGTTTCGCCCTCACTTACAATATGTCGAAAGCGCGTACTTTTCTATATTATCTGCAACTCTATTACATTGAATGTATATTATATTCATTCCTGTACCTCGGTCCGGGACTGTTTATTCAGATATTGCGAAATAAAGTACAAGTTTCTTCTTCATGATTATTTTAATGTTTGCTTTAATTAAAATTAATGGTATTAATGTTTAAGATGAATTTAGGGAATTTGTTATTCAGTTATAAACCATTTCAGCAAAAGCGCGTTTACATCCATTAGGCTCAATATGTAAAATGTCTACCTCATTCCATTTTATACAACTAGAGTCGCCTCAGTGTTCTTGCGTTAAGCGTTGACTTATGGCCTTATGATATTTTTCATCTAATCTGATGTTATTCTTATGTTCTTTGACTATGATTCGTAGCGGACGTTTCGATTGGCCTGTCATTGTTTTTATTAAAAAAGAAGGTACAACTTGCATGAATTTAGTAACCGATTTAGATTATTTTATTAATTCTTATAATAAAATTGTTGAATTTATAACTAAATAACAGATTTTCTAAATTCATCTCAAACATCGATAACATTTATTTTAATTAAAACAAACATATAATTAAGAATAAACTGTAACAACCTAGTACTTTGGAATTGTTACTGACGTTGACCCTTCTTACATCTACGTATCGGTCTCCGATGTGTTGCATTGTAATTCTTAATGTGTGCGTTCGCAAAGTTTCCAAGATGGAGACGGGGCATAGCGCTCCATCTTCACACAAAATGTATTGCCTTTTACCACAGTTTAAACAATAGTTTCACTACATAAATACAATATACAAATCTTTCTACAGGTATGAAATTAATTTCTAACTTATATTCTTCTATTAAATTTTTTGGTTGCACTTCGTTTACACTATTCACGTTTATCGAACCTAACCTATTATATGTTTTCTAGCTGTACCCAAAAAAAAAGAAAGTATTGATACGAATTGAATTGAAAAGACTAAGACACCCTGCAAATCCCGCTTTGCGACAATCACGCATTGGACCTAATTTTGAATCTTTCTATATGTAAAAATACGGTGCAAAACTCTAAAGTCCACGAATACACTTCAACATTGGTGAATGCGTCTGAATACGTGAGAGTAAAATACACACTTGAATTCGCCCCAATGCGTCACGGCAATTTCAGCAAGTGTTCATTTATACAATTTTATCCGTAACAGGAAAACCAACGTGCGGGGCAAATAGAATTTATTGTAAATGTTTAGTAAATTCTTTCGTAGCTCAGTGGTGGATACTTTGGACTGATACACGAGGGATCGCTGTTTCAAGCCTCGACGCATGCACTTTTTTATTAATTTTTGTTCTGATTGACCTTGACCACGCATTCATTGAATTCATACGCATTCAATTCGCGCTGTCTCAATTCATCTAAATGTGTCTCAATGCGTTTGAACGAATCAGAAAACGGGAAAATGTTAATTCACCCCAATCCGTATCAATTCTTTCTTTTTTGCTGGGTACCTAAGAAGTTTCATCTGTTTTTATGAAGACATGGAATTTTTTACATTTATTTGCCAATTTTAAATTCTTACTGTCGAAAACTTACCGACGCAATGAACTTAGAAGTTTTTCAAAGTTTTCTGAGTGATATGATTTTTGTGCTAGTCTAAAGTTAGTAGTTTATCAAAGTTTAGAATTACTATATCTACATTCGCATAATTAAAATTGATTATGTGGACCAATGTTTTGAAATTTTAAATATTATTGAATCTCAAAATAAAATAATGAAAAAACAAAGTTATCAATACGAACCAACTTCATGCTGCGAACAGAATGTATTAACGGCGAACACAACCAACTTCATGCTGCGAACAAAACCAGATTCATACTGCGTACAAAACCAGGTTCATACTGCGTACACTTGTCGATTATTATATACTAGCAATATTATACGCACGCTACAGCGCGCGGTAAACATTGTATCGCCATATAAAAGAGGTTATTATGTTTCAAATTTTCTAATTGTACAAAATAAAATAGTCAAAAAATAATAATAAATAATAGTTTGAAAGGCACTGTTTTATTTTTCAAACATTTTTTTCACAGACTAATGTGGTAATGATCTTGAAATTAAAAAAATTTGGCAACCATCCGTGAAATACCTCTGTGACTCTATTGATAGATGTCAAAAGAAATTCCTTAAATTTCTTAACTGGAAGGTTAATGGCCAAACGCTGCCCCCGGGATCAGATTATATCGAGCTCTGTGATAAGTTTGACATGT
>CAKNYM010038220.1:0-18315 GCA_932195095.1 Andricus curvator | reverse complement strand
CGTTTTTTAGTTAGAAATTCAACTACTGGGTTAAAAGTTAAACTTTTGTTAAAAAATAATTTATCTTTTTTTGATGAAAATTCAACTATTTGGTTGAAAATTGATATTTTTCATTTAATAATTAAACTATTTGTTTGAAAATGTATGTACTTTGTGGAAAATTCATCTATTTTTGCAGACAATTAAACTTTATGGTTGACAATTCATCTTTTTGGCATAAAATTAAACTATTCCAGTTAAAGATTCATCATTTCAGTTGAAGATTCATTATTTTATTTGAAAATTCACCAGTTTGGTTGAAAATTAATTTCTTTAAACGAAAATTTAACTGTTCCATTCTGAGTTGAAAATTAAAATTTTCAAGTTCGGAATTCCACAATTTGGATAAAAATTTGTCTTTTTAATTGAAAATTTAACTATTCCGATGAAAATTAATGTATTTTGTTAAAAAGTCGATTTTTTTGTTGGTAAAAAATTATCTTATTTTTCTTTGAAAGTTAATCTTCTTGTTTAAAAATTCTTCTTTTCGGTTAAAAATTCAAGTATTCCAGTCAAATATTTATTATTTTAGTTGAAAATTCATCTTTTAGGTTTGAAATAAAATTATTTGGTTGAAAGTTAAGCTCTTTTGTTAAAAATTAATTTTTTTTTAGTTGAAAATCCATCGTTTTAATTAAAAATTCATTTATTTGGTTGAAAAATGAGCTGTTTGATTGAAAATTTCTTTTTTCTTTGGATGTTTTTTGGTTGAAAATTTTTTTTTTCAACTGATAATGTAACTATTAAGGTAAACGTCCAGTAATCGCCACCATAAGAGATTTCATTGACTTCAAATATTTAGAAAAAAGTTTTGGAAGGATTAGTTAAAAAATTATTGGTACTGATTGGAGCATTAAACATCCTAGAATATTATAAAAATTGGTTTTACATTATATTTAATATTACTTCTTATTAATAAACAATTAAAAGTCAAAAAGCACCGATGTCCCAGTCACCGCCATTTCCAAATCTGCCATGTACTAGTAATCGCCAGTCGTTGTCCCAGTCTTCGCCAAAAAGGTTAAGTTTTCTTGAAATCAGTTTTTAGTGATTTGGACGTGTACTTCAAGTGTATCTTTGTATTTTAAGTATACTTTAATGAAATGAAAGATGTATTGTTAGTTTTATGTTGATTGAGAGATGGAGGCCTCCGAGATGAAATCCGTCGAAACATAACCTCAAAATCGAATCTTCTGATAGTTCCAATACGTCTGATGGACATTATAATAATTAATCATAATAAAAATGAATTTTCTTTTAAAATTTTAGTTTTCATTTCAATTAAAAATATTTTTCAATAAAATTAATATTTTATTTATGAGAAATAAAGTGGTCTCAAAAATAAATCGAAGTAAATATTTATTAGAATTTTTATCATGATAAGTGATAACTACAATGATGAAATTCTTTCATAATACTGAATATTATAATTAAAAATTATTAACACTTTCCTTTTTAATATAAAATTCGAAAAATAATATTGAGTTGTATAACATACATGGGATGCAAAAATTTACACACTGGTAATTTGTATAATTAACTTTTTTGCAACATAAATTATAAAAACAATGACGAAATTTGATAAATTGCAGTGACTAAAAAAATCATGTGTATTTGGAGGTTATGTTCTGTTTACGTTGTCAGAACATTAAAACTATCAATAATTATATATCTGTTACACATTTTTCTTTATATTATGCAGTATAGATTAATGTTAGCTAATGAAAAACTACTCAATAAATATTAACTTCACTAAAAAATGATAATAAACTAAAAAATTGCTAATGAAATCACTGTAATAGTCATGCCAATATTTTACATCACCTTTTTCAGTTTTAAGCACTAATTTATATTACGATTACTTTTCACGCAGTAACAAGTCAGTTCTCCGATTTCATTTCACGCCTTTTTGAAATTAATTAAATCATTATTTGTAACGAAATATGGAAATAAAATTTTGACAGATTCGTCCCGTGATTACTCGAGCAACTATGCTTTTGAAATGTCCCTATAATCGCGCCCGATATTTCTCGAACGGGAAGGTACTAAATGAAGAATTTGCTTAATTTTATGAAACAAAATTGATCTTTCATTACAAAAAAATAATTTTCGTCCCGAACAAGTAATTTCTTGACATATTAAAAGCTTAGACAAAGAAGCGTTTTTCCTAACCTAAATGTTAAGCTATTTTCCACGTTTCGTGATTCATGGCCACCGGCAATACAAATCAATTTTTTTTACCCATGTGCACTATTTGTACAAAAAAACTAATTTGGTTTCCATAACAAGCACTGTTCAAACTTACTTAAAAATATTTGAGGAATGTATTTTAATGCGGAAAATACTTACTTCTGGCGTTTACACTGCAAAACTGGCGATTACTGGGACCGCGGCGAGTACTGGGACTTTTACCTTAATCCAGTTCAATATTTCATAATTTTAGTTCAAAATTCATGTCTTTGGTTGAACATTCATTTTTGACTAAAAATTTGATTATTCAATTTTCGGTTGAAAAATTATCTTTGTTAGTTGAAACTTCGTCTTTTTTGGTAGAAATTAATCTTCTTGGTTGAAAATTAATCTTTTTGGTCAAAAATTCAATTCTAGTTAATGATTCATCATTTCAGTTAAAAATTCATCTTTCTGGTTTGAAATTCAACTATTGCAGTTAAATATTTACACTTTTATTTGAAAATTCATCACTTTGTTTGAAAATGTAACTATTATTTTGAAAGTTAGTTTTTGTTGTTGTTAAAAGTTAGTTTTTTTTTTGTTGAAACTAATTTTTTTAACTGAAAATTTAACTTATTCCAATTGAAAATTCCATAGCTGTTGTTGAAAGTTCATCTGTTTGGTTAAACATTAATTTTTTTAACTTGAAATTTAATTATTAAAGTTTTGGTTGACAATTTATCTTTTTTTAGTAAACATTAATTTTTTGGTTTGAAAATTGAACTATTTCAGTTAAAGATTCATTGTTTTAGTTGAAAACTCTTATGTTTGGTTTACAAATAATTTTTTAAACTAAAAATGTTACTATTCCATTTTCGATTGAAAATTATTATTTTTTCAGTTCAAAATTTAACTATTTGGTTGAAAATTTGTCTTCTTTTATTAAAACTTCAAACCTTTCTTTAAAAGTTAATGTATTTGGTTGAAAAATTGTATTTTTGGGTAGAAAATTAATCTTTTTATTTAAAATGTAATCTTCTTTAAAAATTCGTCTTTTTGATTGGAAATTCGACTGTTCCAGTTAAATATTCATCATTTTAGTTGAAAATTTATCTTTTTGGTTTAAAATTTAACTATTCTAGTTAATGATTCATAATTTGATTTGAAAATTCATCACTTTGGTTGAAAATTGAACTATTTTATTGAAAATCCGTTTTTTTTTGTTGAAACTTGACCGGGGAAAACCGGGAAATGACCAGGAATTTGAAATCGTCCGCCGAATCGCCACCCTCGAAAATCGAAAATGACTTTTTATTTTTTTAAATTAAGTTTAAAAGAATACCTAAAAAGATTTAAAAAGATTTCCAAAATTCTTAAAAATGAATCTGGAATATTTTAAGGAAATATTTTCAATTTTGCAGGATTTAGAAAAGATGTTCGGAAAAATGTTAGGAAGAATTCGAATCATTTTAAAAGATGTTTAGAAGTTCTGAAAATTTTCAAAAATAATTTAAAATTTGAAAAAATGTAAAAGAACATGTAGATGTTTCAAGATTTTAAAATACAATTTTGAAGCTTTCTTAATGTTTCCAAACCATTTAAAATAAGAATAATTTAACTTCTGATTTAAGAAGGGTTCAGTTTAGAACAAAAATGTAATCGTTCAATTTTTAATATTTCTTGCTTAAAATTACTTAAAATGATTTGCAACTCAGTTTTTATTACTTCAAATGGAAAAATGTTTAGCGAAACGGGAGAAAACCGGGAAATGACCGGGAATTTTTATATTCTCATTCTAATGAGAAGGTATTGGTTTTATGTAAAATTTGACATAGTCGGTTTTCATCAAATCTCCACGTTTTGAGACCCCCTGAGCTAGAAAAAACGATTTTTACGAAGGTGTCTGTCTGTCTGTAGTCTGTCTGTCTGTCTGTAGCCACGATAACTTTCGAAAAAATGATCAGATTTGATTGAGCTTTGGCACACTTTTTTATGACCGAAAAATAGAGAACGAGTTCGTTAACCAGCTATTTTGGATGAAAATCCAAAAAGTGAGCACATTTTGAATATTTTTGAGACCACTTTTTTGGAAGATTTGAAAATTCTATGTACAGTTATTAGTAGTACGCAAAATGACGAACAAAATATTCTTATGACTTTTCGTGATAAAAAAAAAATTACTGGAGTTATAGCATTTTCAAAATTCCAAAAAACAAACGAAAATGAACATTTTAAGCCGAAAAACGCACGATATGAAAAAAAGTCAAGAGGAGAAAAACGTTGATTCCTGAACACCCTATTATATTTTCATAACAACTTTTTGAATTTTTTGAAAAATAAAAAATTCAAATTTTGATCGCATAAAAAATTAATGAAAAATCAAAAAAGCCATTTTGCTGTAAAACTATGCAAGATACCAGAAAAGGTCATCTCACCAAAATTGTGCACCTAAAAACGATCTACAAATTTCTTATCATTCACTTTTTGATATAACGCGTAGTTTTTGTTTTATTCGTAAAAAACAGCATTGAAAATAGAAAAATCAAATTTTCAGACGAATATTACCAGCTACGAAAAAATGACCAAAACAAAATTTGTTCATCCAAGGAAGAGGTACAAATTTATTGTGACTCATGTTTCGATAGGATGCGTGGTTTTTGTTTTATTCGTGAAAATAACATTGACAGTAAAAAAAATAAAATTTTTGAAAAAACAATGCAAGGTACGAAAACATATAAATAAACAAAAATTGTGCATTCAAAAAAGACTTACACACCCGTAATCAATTTTTGTGGTAAGAATATATTCAAAATGAAAAAATTAACTTTTTTGATAAACGGCACAAGCTAAAATAAAATGTTAACTAATAAAATTTGTCGCCTGAATTATATCATTACTTTTCATATGAAATCAAATACAAATTTAGTAATTTGTATATGAAGAACATATAACACGAAGCACAAAGTGCGCGCTGAGTGTATTTACCAAATCGCACGCCGTAAGTGCGCTCAAACTTTTTTGTTTCTATCATACGGTTCAAATGATTTTCAAATCAAATATCGAGCGCGAAGCGCGAGTGTCTGGATTAGAATGTGTTCCTTAAGGTCCATAGAACCTTGAGTAAATAAAGTTCCTTTTCAGTCTAAAATAAAAATAAATTTAACAATCACTTAATATGTAGAGGTTTTGATAATTTTATAATATTTGCAAACAAACTTTTTCTTTTCATCGAAGTCGAACACGAAGTTCAAAAATCTAGAGGAACCGAGCGTAAAGCGCGATGTAGATACGCCCGAGCGCGTAGCGCGAGGTGAATACATAATCGAGCGCGAAGCGCGAGATCCAACAGTCGCGCGCCCTAGGCGCGCTCAAACTTGCGAGCGAAGCGAGCCATGAGAATGTGCCCGCGAAGCGGGAAGATTTTTTTTCTGTGAATAAAACAGCCACCCTGATATTGTAAAAATATCAAATTATGTTTAAACAAAGTTAAGAAAATTAAGAATTTTTCACTGTTTCGGATCTTCAAAATTTGTTTCTGTTGTACTTTTTTCTATTTTTCAATAGAAAATTGCAATTTTATGCACTGAATGCATAACGAAGGTTATTCTAATTGTACACATTTTTTCCATGTGCCAAGGATACTTTGAGGACTTCCTGAATCAAAACTGGTCAAATTTAACTAATTACTAGTGAAATTTTACAGATTCGATTAGCGAAAAGTGCGCCACCAAAGATTAGTAGAGAATTATTAATTCGATTAGTCGAGATATTTCCTAATTCAATACTGGAAAGCAACTAATTGCTTGATGAAAATAAATGAATGTACTCAGAACTGTATATAATAATTAATCAAATGTTATAAAAATGGAAAACATGAAAAATAGAAAAGTTTAATAAAACGAGGCGGTGGTGTAACTTTTTTAACTCTATTCAAAGAATAAGGACATATTGTGAAATGAAAACGTGAAATAGTCTGCCTCTATTATTCAAAACATTGCTTTCTGATCGTTGTACAAAGTTAAGAAACAGAAGAATTTTTTACATTCTTAAAATGACAATAGATCAACGGCCACGAAACTAATTATAAACATTCAAGGTTTTCATGTGCTACTTTTTATCAGAGAGTTCCGTTTTCGATTTCCAAGATTTTTTTCGATTGTACTTTTTTCCAATTTTTCATACAACATTGCAATTATTTAGCAAACTTTTCAAAAATGATTTGCTCTAAATAAGGATGAGCTTGAATGACTAAAGAAGTTGATTTTTATTTTACAGCTTTTTTTCTTACGCAAAAGATACATTATTGCATCTCTGAATCAAAATTGTTAAAACTTAATTAATTACTATTGAAATTTTACAGATTTGATTAGTGAAAAGTGGGCCACGGTAGATAAGTAAAAATTAGTAATTCGACTCGTCATGATATTTCCTAATTCAGTGGTGAAAAAAAGTAATTGCTTTGTAAAAATATATAAACTTATTTAGGAAAATTTTTTTCAATCAATTCTGGTTATTGATGGTTTTTATTTATAACAATTATCATAAGCAATGAAGCAAGATAGTTTATGAAGAAAAAAAGATGTTATTAATGATAGGTGTAGGTTTTCCAACAGTTTTAGGGAAAATATGAGACTGGTTGGCCTGGATAATTTTTGATTAATAAAAGAAAAGTTTATACGATTTCCTTCTGAAAATAGCATTATTTTAACAACAATTCATGGAGAGAAATTTTCATTCGATCGGAAGACTTCTTTTTGTTTTCAAAAGATCTAGCCTTGCAATAGCGAATGTACATGTTTCAACTTTTTCTGTGTAATAGATTCTGAGGTATAGCTGTGCAAATATGTCAGTTTTTTTGAACTATTAGTGAAAAAAAAATTTTGTCATTAATAAGTTATAATATTTTAATGAGTCGTAATTATTTTAATGAATAATAGAATCAACATAATAGTAACGTAAAGTTTAATTCAATAAGACTGTAGAATCTTTTAACTACACTCAGAAAAATGTTTGTTTAAATCGAACAAACGTTTGTTTGACCCTATATCAATGCTAGAATTTGTTTGATTCAAATAAAATTTCTTGAATCGAGCAATGGTGTGTTTAAATCAAATCACTTTGTTTAAATCAAACAAATATTTTCTTCAATCAATCAAATATTTATTTGACCCTATATGATATATCAAAGAAAGAATTTGTTTGATTCAAACGAACATTTTTCTGAGTGTATAAGTAATTGAGAATAATTTATTCGATTATTCTCTTTATATTGTTACTTTAAAGGTATCCCCTACTAGAAATATAATATAATGTCATTTTTATTCCAACTGTTAAACAAAAATAATAGATAATTAAAAACCCGTGTGGAAATTTTAGTCGGGGGCTAGCCAGTCCACGGTCGAGGAGCCCGGCTTTAAGTCGGGATCTGGTCGGGGAGCCCAGCTTTAAGTCGGGCTTTGGTTGGGCTTTCTGGCTGGGATCCGACCAGAACCGTCACGCTCGCTTATCCAGCCCCCAACCGGGGAGCCCAGCCGGTCTATGGTCGGGCTATCCGACCATGGCCCCGTCAGGATTCAACGGTACTCTAGCAGGTTCAAATATTAAAATAATTAGATTTATATTGATTATATATAATAATAAAGATTTGTAACACTCGAAAAAAGGTTTTGGTTGCCGTGACCTGAAATCGGGTTCTTCCAATGGATCACCTCTCACAGCTTTATCACTTGAATTTTCTTCAAATGAAAGGTTTCCAATAAATTTGTTGGCCCTTTCTTTAGGTTGATTAATTTCTGACAATAAACAATGACGATAACAATGTTTAAGCAATATGAATTGAACATAATATACCCTTATCACAAACATACTAATTACTTTTGCCTAAAGTTGCTAACCTCAAAATTTTATTTTTCAATATATGAAATAAAACAATTTTCAGTTCAAAAAATAATGTAAAACTTCATAATATAAATGAGTGAAAGATAAATAACTCACCTTGTTGAATATTTTCAACTGGAGGATTGAAAGACGCTTCCTCTGAAGCGAATTCGTCTCCAGAACTTGAGACATCGGACTTTCTGTCAGAAGCGCTTTTAAGGTTATGTATAAAAATACAGCAGTTTTTTCTTGGCGAGAAAATTGTATTTCATTTATTTATTTTTATGCAGTATTTCAAACTCCTGTGTTAAACCAAAAAGTGATATATCTATACCCAAAGATTCTTTGCTATACCTATTTGCATTTACTCTACATTTTGAAAATCTTCCTTTTCAAATTAATGCCAAGTGATTTGTAAGATAATCCTAAAAATAATTAATGAACTCATAACATTGTATAAACTATTGTCAATTTAGTAAGATAGCAGCGTAATTAAATCATTGACGGTTCATTTTATTTTATTTTTTAAGTGGGCACTGTTTACTTAATATTTTGTGTACTTACTGATTATTATCGGTTATGACACTGAATGAAAATATACCTGACTTGCCCCCGACCATCTCCCGACTCGGCTTTTGATTAAAAATATACCTGACTTGCCCCCGACCGTCGCCCGGCTGGGCATTTGAATAAAAATATACCTGGATAGCCCCCGACCATATCCCGGCTGGACTCTCCGGAAAAAAAAGTGGCCCGACCAGCCCCCGACTAGGAATCATGTTGTATTAGGGCCAACTGGGGCTATTTCCACACGGGAACAATCTATTTGAATTACCGTTGAAAGTATAATTTTGAACTGACAGAAAAACTAAACGTATCTGAATTCAAATATAACCTATATTGGATAATAATTAATTTCAATGAATAATATAATTAAAATATGTAAATTCAAGTTTCATTCTGTGCAATGTTAATTATTAAATAATTTAAAAAATATTTTTAAAACCATTGAAAAATTATTTTCACATTATTTTACCTTGCTTTGAAAAGTAGAATATAATCAAATTTGTATGAAAATAATTAAAAAAATGAACATAATTTATTTAATGAACAAATTAAATAAGGCATAATAAATAATAAAAAGAAACATGTGAAATCTATCTGAAATAGGACCCTCGAAAGAAGAGAGGGTTCAAAATCGCCGTCAAATATTGCGTTGCAACACCATTATAAAAAAAATATACTTCAATTATCGATAGTAAAAAATTTCACATGAGAATGTTTTGAGATCAATAGGCATCTCCAAATAAAGTATTCATAACTTTACAAATTACATACCATTAAGCCATTTCCCTTTCAGGGTAGGCGTGACACTACCCGATTCGGATAGTGTTTCTAGGTGGATAGTTTCTTGTAGTAAATACATAACTACAAGTGCGGGCTCGCCACACCCACGACGGGCCAACAGCACGCAGTATTCTCGAATGGTCACCCATCCAAGTACTAACCGCGCCCAACGCTGCTTAACTTCAGTGATCTGACGAGAACTGGTTTTTTTCAGCGTGGTAGGGCCGTTGGCATCAGCCCTATCCGACCCCCAGACTTTTTGTACAGCAGCCGTTGTCGCTTACAAGTTCCACATGACGGGTGAACTCATCCGCTAGCCACCAGATAGCGCCTCATTCGTCCTGTTCCAGAAAAACGTTGAGTCTTATGTGTCAAAACTCTTAAAATAATAAAATAGCGGTTCTTAACGTATTGTTATGGCTTTTGGTGTTAATAGTGAGATGTAGTGTGTTTTCATGAATCTTTTGACCAGTTGAATATGGGTCGTTACAAGGGCAGGTCGTGTATAGTGCCCTTTTGTAATTCGGGGTACAAATCCTTCACATATTATTAAAGAATAATGTAAATAGAAGTCAAATTAAATATTTAAAAAAAAATGGTTACACACATAAGTTAACAGAACAGGAAATGTCAGTGTTTCGTCTTTATACAAAAGTAATATAAGAGTTTATTGTTATAAGCAATTTTATTGAACCTAAACAAGAATTATTTATTAAATTATAAAAACAAATTCTTAATTGCTTCAAAAAATGTATGTTGGAAAACATACGTTGTTGTTTAGAGAAAATTAGGCGATATGTATGTTTCCAATTTGCAAAAAAAGATGTCTACGAAGTTCTATTCGAATTTTGTGCTTTGTTTTTCAGAAACTCCGAATTCTTTATAATCCTCAATAATTTTTGACCTAATTGAGATATTTATTGTTTTCTTCTTGTTTTGATAGCGTTTATTATCTTATTTTGAAATCCACAGAAAAATATAAAAAAGGTTTAAAATTAATAAAATGGCGGTTTTTCTAAATATATGAAGTCGCTTTTTCAAAAAAACCCACACTTATATTTTTTGCCAATTTTTTGTTGAATTTTTACTTTCATAAGGAAGATATCTTGTGAGTTTTATGAGGACTAAATAACTTTTGTCGACAGGAGAATTTTTTTTTGATAAAATCGAATTTTCGAATTTTTCTCGCAAACAACGACAGATATGAAAAAATGTTGAGATAAAACTTTGTACGTCTAAAAAAGTTCTATGCAAATAGCCCCTTGCTATTTTGCGATATTTTTGCAGAAACTTTTCAAAAAGATTGCGAAGAATAAAAAGCTGGGATTTTCCAGAAAATATTTTTTTCATGTTCTCAAAATTTTATGAAATGAATAAAAGATTTTCTGGAAAACGGCACCTTTTCATTCGTCCCAATATTTAAACAAAGTTTCTGCTAATAGAAGAAAGGCATCATATCAGCTTTATGTGGGCTAAACCATTCTTAAGGATGGGATAATTATTTTTTTCCTAAAAATTGTAATTGTTGAATTATTCTCGCAAATGATGAAAAATATCGTAAAAGAGCAAGGGGCTATTTGCATAGAACTTTTTTAGACGTACAAAGTTTTATCTCAAAATTTTTTCATATCTGTCGTTGTTTACAAGAAAAATTAGAAAATTTGATTATATAAAAAAAATTCTGCTGGCGACAAAAGTTATTTAGCCCGCATAAAACCCACAAAATATCTTTATTATGAAACTAAACATTCAACAAAAAATTGGCAGAAAATATAAGTGTGGATTTTTTTTTAAAGCAGCTTTTCATATTTTGTAGAAGAGCCACCGCCATTTTATTAATTTTGAAGCTTTTTATATTTTTCGATGGGTTTCAAAGTAAGACAATAAACGCTATCAAAATCCAAAAGAAAACGATGAATATCTCGATTAGGTTATTATTAATTATAATATTAGGATTTTTTATTTGTTGCAGGTGGGTTTAAAGAGACCTTATTTAGTCCCAGGTGTATGGTAGTACTAATATTGTATGTTATTTAGTTGTGCATTTTACAAAAATATACTGAATTTGTTGATTTTGCGAATATTTACTTATTCGTTTAATTCATTCATCCCCCCCCCCCCTCTTCATCAACGTATATTTTGTAAAAGAAAGTTTATTTTATTCCTTGATAACGAAATATGATACAATAAATATGTGTTGCAATTATAGAAATATTTCTACACAAAAATTTTAATTGGCTTGTTATATTTAGCCAGAAAAAATTTTCTCGTTCTTAAAAATAGAATTATTAAAATGAAAAATTTTTTTAATTCCTAATTTATTATACTAAAAAAATATGAAGAAACATTTGCTAATTTCATTATTCAAGTTTCTATAATATTTTTATATTATAATTTTTTCTTGTTACATTTTTTATTATAATATTTCGTTTTCTCTTAGGATTTTTATTTTGTGAATAGGGTTCTGACTTCCAATTTATTATAAAATTAATTTATATTTGTTATTAATGAATGTTATTCTTAATATATAGTACCTATTAAACATTTCATCAAAAAACACATACTTACTTCCACATGTTAAATACCTATTGTTATTAACCAACATATGTAAAGTTATAATTTTAATAATTTTATATTAAAGTGCCATTAGAATAAATCAAAATATTATGAATATAAATTGTTTAACGTTTTTAAATGTTGCTTGCATTATATGAAATTTTGAGAATACTGCGATATATAGCACTTTTAAAACAATGTTTTTTCAATAATCCTTTTAGATTTCAATGACTTTTATATTTTTCAAATATCAATTATCCATAAAAGAGTTGTTGGTCTTAATTTTGCAAACTGAAATGATCGGGAATGTTTTTATTTAATATTAATTATTGGCTTTTCCATAAGACCAATGCTTTTCTGGAACAGGACGATCGACGCGCCGCCCGACGGATTAGTTCACCCGTGAAGTGGAACTTGTAAGCGACAACTACTTTTCTCAGTATTCGGATAGGGCTGGTTGGCATACATACATACCATACATACCGTCACATTAAATAACAAATTACAAAAAAATAAACCCTAGTAGCACGAGATTCACCTGAAGTTGGACAATAAAATAAACGTTTCACAAGGGAATGTTGTGATATAATTAACATTCGTCAACTACTATCAATAAATAAAACATTTTTATCATTACTATACTGTAATGTTTAAATTGTTCAATTTGCTCTATCAGTTGACTTTTCAACAAAAAAGTTAATTTTCAATCCAAGCAGATTAATTTTTGTAAACAAAAGAAGGCGGATTTTCCAGAAAATAAATACATTTTCCATAACATAGTTACATTATTAACGAAACAAATTAATTTTCCACAAAAAAATACGAATCTTCAACACAGTACATGAATTTTCTACTAAAAATGATGAATGTTTAAACAAAAAAGAAATAGTTAAACTTTCATTTAAATTAAGTAATTCTTAACCAACAAAGTACTTTAATTTTCGACCAAATACTTGCATTTTGTATCAGATAGTTCAATTTTCGTTTAAAAAATAAGAATTTTGTATAAAACAGTTGAATTTTCCACAAAAAATTTCATTTTCAATCCAAACAGATTAACTTTTTGGGAACAAAAGGATAAGACTTTTCAAGGAAATGAATAAATGTTCAATAACGTAGTTACATTTTCAACCAAAGTAATGAATTTTCTACACAAAAATACGAATTTTTAAAAAAGTACACAAATTTGTTACTAAAAACAATAAACTTTCAAACAAAAATGATGTAGTCAAATTTGCATTTAAATAAATAAATTTTCAACGGAAATGGAAACTAATTTTCAACAAAAGATTTGAATTTAAAAAAACATTAATTAATTTTTAACAAAGTACTTCAGCTTTCAACTAAATACTTGCATTCTGTATCTAATACTTCAATTTTTTATGAAACAATACGAATTTTCAATGAAGTACATGAATTTTCTACTAAAAGTGAGAATTTTTTAACCAAAAAATGAGACAGTTTAAGTTTCATTTCAATAAATTAATTTTCAAACAAAAAGGAAACGAATTTTCAACCAATAAGGATTTTCTAGAAAACAGTTGAATTTTAAACAAAAAATTTTATTTTCAATCCAAACAGATAAAAGTTTGCGAACAAAAGAAGACGAATTTTTAAGAAAATAATTTTCAATAACTTAGTTACATTTTCAACCAAAGGAATGAATTTTCTACACAAAAATACATAACTTCATAATAATAGATTCACAATTAAAGGCTTTTATTAAATTAAAAATATTGTTTCAGTCTAAACTCTAAAGTATTCCATTTTTTCACCAATAAAATTGAAATTTTTCAATTATGAAAAATAATTATTATTTAATATCTATCAATATTTGACTTTTCATTTAAGACAAGTAATGACAAACCATATATTTGAAAGTAAATAATTTGAAACTGAATTTTTTTTTTTATTAAATGAAGGCTTAAAGTCGCATCAACTGCAGTGGTCATTAGCGACTACAATAGGTTTTATACAATATGTGGTTGTAGAAGAAACATTATGTGTAGTTAGCAGATAGGTAGTATTGGATACTGGTCACTAAATATAAATATTGAACACGGTTAATATATGTAAACACTGTACGAGAATTCCTCTAGATGAGATGCCGGATATCGATGGCTTGAAGATATTTGAGTACATTATTGAATGTATTTGGGTCGGATAGCATTTTCTTGAAGTCAGTACCGATTTTAAGATGAATCCGTTTATCGTTGTATTTGTTGCAGTCAACCAATATATGACGTATCGAGATAGGAACTTCACAGAGATCACATTGTTCTGGCCCAGTTTTGGTGATTAAGTGGGAATGGATTAAGTTAGAGTACCCAATTCTCATCCTAGTTAGCGTAACTTGGTCTCTACGGTTTTCTAAGATGATTTGATTTTTTTGGAAAAAATCGTCTCTAACAAGTGCATCTTGGTGTTGTCGGAGGATTTCCAATTGTCATTCCAGAAGGTTTTATCAGCTTGACATATATATTTATGGAAGTCTTTATGATGTACAGGGACCGGCACGTTAGGCACAGGGAGTAAACATGCTGATTTGGCTAGAGCGTCTGCTGTCTCGTTTCCTTCGATTCCCAGATGAGACGGTATCCAGATTGAGATGGTTTCCTTTCCTCGATTTCTTAGGGTCCAATATTTTTCTGGAATTTCTTTCACTATGTGATCAAATTTGTTGGTGTTGTTGATGGCCTCAATTACCGACGAGTGAATCGGTAAGAATAGCAAAGAAAGAGTCATTTGAGATTTCTATATATTTCATAGCTTGCAAAATAGCGTAAGACTCGCATCTGAATATACTAAAGCAATCCGGTAATTTATACTGGAATTGGTTTTCAGGTGTAACCATAGCGCATCCACATCCAGTGTTTGCTTTTGAACCATCAGTATAAATAGTGATATGATTTGGGAATCTGTTTAGTATTTCTGCGAACGCAGATCTGTATTCAATCGGATCAGTTTCATTTCTGGCAGTTCCTTCAATTCAGTGATTGCACTGGGACCTGCAAATTCCCAGTAGAGAAAATTGTGAAATCTTCTAGGAGCAATTGTTGGCATTTCGATGTTTAATTCTGGTAGATAAGTGTTCATTCTCACGTAGAAAGGTACATATGAGTTTGGATGTTTCTTGTACTCGTCGTGGTATTTCCCCAAGAAGATGTTTTCATATGCAGGATTATTCGGTGTGGAGGCTATTGCAATAGAGTAAGTCAGGCTAAGCTGCTTTCTTCTGGTAGCTAGTGGTGGTTCTTCAGTTTCTGCGAGAATGCTACTTGTAGGGCTAGAAAAAAATGCTCCCAAAGCAATTTTCAGGCCTGTATTATACATATATGGGAGAGATCGTTTCTAGATCACTAGGTTTGGCAGAGTTATAAATTGAGGATCCATAATCCAGTTTAGATCTGATGACAGCCTTGTAGGTGTTGGCTAGTATTTTTTGGTTTGCTCCCCAATTTCTTTTGGCAAGGTTTTTTATAATGTTGTGTCTGCGTTTACAATCATCTTTCAGGTATCTAAGGTGGTGGCGCCATGTAAGTTTGTTGTCAAAGATAAGACCTAGAATCCTGATTGTTTCAACAACTTCCAATGCATAATTATCTAAGAGCAATCTCGGATTTTGATTACCTGATCTATTTTTAGAGAATAAGATACAGGTGGTTTTTGTTTTTGAAAATATAAAGTCAGTCCTGCCAGCCCAATCTTGCAGTTTATTAAGACAGTCTTGAATGAGTTCCTGTGTTGTTTGCAGATCTCTTCCATTACAGAAGATTGTCATATCGTCGGCAAAAAGACTTTTTCTTACAGGTCGAGGAATACAGAACGTTACATCATTGAATGTAATTAGAAATAGCGTAACACTCAAAACAGATCCTTGGGGAACTCCATTTTCGAGTTCAGTTTCTTTTGAAAGGTAACCATTTACTCTGACTTGTATGAGTCTTTTAAGAAGGAAATTTTTTATAAAATGTATCATTGAGCCATCTACACCCTTATCAAGTAAGATTTTTAAGATGCGATGTTTCCAGACCATTTCATAGCATTTTTCGATATCTAAGGAAACAGCTAAGAGATGTTGGTCACTGATGAATGCGTCACGTATATTGGATTCAAGTTGCACAAGGGGATCAAGTGTAGAACGATGTTGTCGGAAAGCACTCTGATTCACATTGAAGAATTCTTCTTTCTCCAAAAACCATCTGAGTCTTTTATTTATAATTTTTTCCATTAATTTGCACATGTTACACGTTAACGCGATGGGCCGATAACTGCTAGCTTTGAGTTTATCCTTTCCTGGTTTGAGAATTGGAACAATTAAGGATTCTCTCCATTTATTAGGAAAAACTTTGTAGATCCAAATACAGTTGAGCAGAGCGAGAAGATGTTCTAGTGCTTTGGATGAAAGGTTCTTGAGAAGTATATTCGGTATTTTGTCAGGTCCAGGGCTAGTATTTTTGCACTGATTGAGTGTGGATGTGAGTTCAGAAAGAAGAAGTGGGGTATTAATAGTAGAGTTTTTGTTTTCATCCAATCTTGGGTCTATAAAGCTCTCGTTGTCGATCTTGAAGGCAAGGAAATTTTGGTCGTAGTTTGCATTACTGGAATTTGAGGCATAATTATCCGCTAGCTCGTCAGCAATTTCTTTGGAATCTGTTGCAATATTACCATCAGATTTGATTAAGGTTGTGATCCGAACAGTGGATGACGTTCCCTCGATTATTTTGATCTTTTTCCACTCCTCTGAGCTTGGAGTGTTGTATTTTAGAGAAGAAGTATAGTCGATCCAAGAACATCTATTACTTTGCTTATTTATCTTCCGTGAACTGGCTCGAAGTTTTTCAAATTCAATTTTGTTTTCGAGTGTCTTGTGTTTTTTATATACATTATAAGCATGCTTCTTTATTTTAAGTGCTTCCTCCACTTCTGGATTCCACCAGGGTACTTGGTATTTAAATGATTTAAGGGACGTTTTAGGTATAGATTCATCCGCTGCCTCTGAAATGGCATCAACTAGTGCATTAAAGATATCATCAATTTCGTGTTTATTGACTTCTGAAGGTGATTTTAAGCTGGCTATTCTGGCATCCAAGTCTGTATGAAATTTCTCCCAATCAGCTGATTTAAACTTCCATCTTGGTGTATAATTATATAGGGTTGGATGAGGATTTTGTATTTCTATTTTTAATGGAAAGTGATCACTGTTGTAAAGGTCCTCAGAGGCTTCCCAATTTATTTTTTGGGCTATACTTGCACTGCATATTGATAGATCAATCGAACTGAACGTAGCATTTGAGATACTAAAACGTGTAGGTTAATTTTTGTTCAGAAGGACAACGTCAAGTTCATCCAAAAACTGTTCAATTATCCTGCCTCTGGCTTCAGTGTGGTTTGAGCCCCAGAGAGAATTATGGCTATTAAAATCTCCAAGCAGAATAAATCGTTTGGGAAGTTGATCGGTAAGTTGTTTGAGCTCAAGAAGACTTATTTCGTACCGATTTGGAATGTATATGTTAGGCTCCGAACCCGAAAACGCCCAATGGGCGTTTAAACCGCACGCACCTAGGAGTGGGCATTTCTAAATGCCCCGAACTAGGTGAGAGCGCTTTTAAGTGCACCGACCTAGGTGTGGGCATTCTCAAATGCACCCACCTAGGTGGGGCAAAACTGAAACGTCCCGAACCCGTTCTAGTTGTCTTTAGATACAGAGAACGCGTTTTGGGGAATATAAAAATTTCTTCTTGTGATAAAAAACTAGTATGTTTGTTGAGGCACATTCTGAAGCACACAATCCTGGTAAAAGTCAAGGATGAAAAAAAAGTTATCATATACTAGATAAATAATGTTAAAAAGTGATAAAGACGATTTAATCACTGTTGTTATTGTTATTGGTATGTCAACATTTGCTCAACATTTTGAATAAATATTAGGTACATAACTATTCATAATTTTTATTTTATTTAGATTTTTTAAGATAACATTTCTTAAACAAATAGCCAATGTAATAATAGTAAAATTATTCCAAATTACCAGAGAATATGAATTTTCAACTAAAAAGTTAATTTTCAACAAATAATTTGAATTTTCAACAAAATATTTAGATTTTCAGTTGAAAAACATAATTTTTAACAAACAAAAAACGAATTTTCAACTTAAGTTATTAATCTTTAACCAAAAAATGAACTTCTCAGAAAGTAGTTCCACTGTCAACTAAAATTTTTAACCTAAAAAGATGAATTGTAAAGAAAAAGATAATAATTAATATGTAAAAAACAAAATGTTTTAATTAAAAGTCAAAAATATTTGCATTCAACCAACAGAAAC
>CAKNYM010038219.1:0-12089 GCA_932195095.1 Andricus curvator | reverse complement strand
AAAAATTGAGAAGATTTTTTTGTGCCAATTATTCCAAATTAATTATAATTTTTTAGGATCCCAATACGCTATTTTTGGCACGTTGTAGCGGTATGACGCCAGCGTTATTGCATTTCGCAGGGGATTTATGGCGTGCACTGTGGTGCCAGAAACACCCTGGACTTCAGCACGTTTCGCAACAGTCTTTGCGAAATCAAGCTGCCTACCTCTCGACCACTGGATGTGAACGCAGAGCGCTTCTTCAACTGCTGCATCAACAAGCCGCAGATCAAGCCCCAAGATCTGGCTGAAATGGATGCTTCCCTTCGTGAAGATATCTCGAAGATGTCCGACGTCTGGACCGTCAATTGTTCAGTTTCTAGTACGGCGAGAGGTTTGGCTGATTCAAGTCGAATGCTAAAACTGATGATGGATCAAAGGATCAAAAGACGCTTGCATCAACTGAACTAGAAGATTGGATGGGCAAGACAGAATGCGTCCCGTGTTCAATGTGCGATTGACTACATAACGTCTGGTAGGTCGTTCACGGAAAGGGTCCGAAGGTTCGCTCACGAACTGAGGATCTACCATCTCACACTAAATAACTCAAAGCTTCTGAACAATCGAGCCCATCAAGTCTGTCAGTCACTGCCGAAGAGGTGAAAAAAGCACTTAGGGGCACGAAGAACTTTTCCGCTGCAGGACCCTACGGTACCAAGATCTTCTAGTGGAAGAAGGTTGGCTGGTGTTAGGACGCACACTCCTACCTAACAAAGGCAACTTGTCCAACCTAGAGAATTACAGGCCGATAACTTGTTTGGAAACGCCGTATAAAATCTTTACAGCTGTCCTAAACTACAGGATTGTTCAAAGAATTGAGCATGTGTGGAGATAGATGTACGAACAACATGGCTCGAAAAAAGGTATAGCAGGCTGCCGTGAGAACCTGCTAATTGACATGTGCATCTGCAAAGATGCAGCAGCTCACCAGCGCAGCCTGTCGATGGTCTCGATAGATTGCCGGAAAGCTTTCGATTCAACCTCTCATAGACTTACCACCTGTCTGTTGAAAAGCTTCAAGTTTCACCACACGGAGTAATAATAAGGAGACCGATCATGCTGTACAAGGCGCCTCGAGTTTGACTGTGGTATTTGCACCCTAATTGAAGTAGTGGCACATGCGCACTACGATATACTATCTCTTTTTTCACGCGAGAAAAAGAGATAGTAAAGCGCAGTACGTCTGCGCCAATACTTTTGACGCCTGAGGGAAGGCAACAAAGGCGCATTTTGCACCGTCAAAACGCATATATGGAGATCGGTCTCCTTATTATTACTCCGTGTTTCACCCACACACAGTGAGATGCAGAGAGAGATTGATGCCCCTTTGGAAAACTAGATTTACCATCTCATCTGGAAACTATCCTGTGACAACGAACAGCGTCACCTTCCAGAGGGGCGTCTTTCAGGGCGAAACCACGAGTCCTCTGCTCTTTTGCATCACACATTTGTAACTATCTCTCGCAGTACGCAATTTTCCTGGGTACCTCTACGGCGACACTAATTATCTAATTATCGCGTTCACTCGTTTATTTTATATGGATGACCTAAAGATCTATGCGTCTAGTTCAAAGCAACTTCAGAGTGCTTCAAATATCGTCAAGGGTTACACAGGAGAGATTGTTATGGACTTTATATTTTCCAAGTGTGCTGAGATTAATCTTAAGCGAGCACGGATTATTGACTTTTGCAGGGACTCTGACCTTGTGAATATAAGTATTATTACACACCTGGACACTGGACCCTGGCGGACCGAACGAACGGAGCGGATACGCTACAGCGTATCCTCACAGTATCCACATCGTATCCTCTCCGTATCATTCAAGAAAAACTCATTAAAAAAGGAAGATGAACATTTCACATGTTCAAATTCGGATTCTACGTGAAATTTTGCGTTAAAAGGTCACGGAGTAATCGCAATAGTTTTTCTTGCAACATTAAAAACTTTAAAAAAATATAATACTTATCGATAACGTGGGCTGAAGGCGACTACAAACGCATCGTCGACGGATAACGCCTATTAACTGCTACTGAACGACAATGCGTTTGAAGTCGCCTTCAGCGCACGTCATCGATAAGTATTATATTTTTTAAAAGTTTTTAATGTTGCAAGAAAAACTATTGCAATTACTCTGTGACGTTTTAACTCAAAATTTCATGTAGAATCCGAATTTCAACAAGTGAAACGTTAATCTTTCTTTTTTAATGAGTTTTTCTTGCATGATACGGAGAGGATACGATGTGGATACTATAAGGATACGCTATAGCGTATCCGTTCCGTTCGGTCCGCCAGGGGAGAGACCTATACATACCTGGGCATGCCTCAGAACCGCATTCGCGACGTATCATTAGTGAAAGAGTCTCTCTGAAGCAGATACAAGTGTCTTTTTTACCAGATTTTGTCTTCTAATCTGTCGGCATTGAATGAGGTGTCTGCTACTAACATGCTTGCCGTCTCGGTTCTGCTCTACTCGTTTAGGTGGTTCCATAGGCGAAGAGCAAGCTTACGGCCCTTGATATCGCCACGCGCAAGATCATGCATATGAAGAAGTGCTTGCATATCAGTTCGTTTGTTCCGCGATTATAAATCGCACGCCGTCAAGGATGGCGCGGACTTCTGCACTCTATTCAGAATTGTTTACAACGTCGGCATTATTTAAATTGTGAACAATTCCCGTAGAATATATCTGATCACGCACATGTGACAATTCTATGTGGAATTTCACGTGAATGTCGAGTCTATACCATTAAGCTATTTCCCTTTCGGCGAGCCTCTAGGGGTAAGCGTGACACTACCCGATTCGGGTAGTGTTTCTAGGTGGATAGTTTCTTGTAGTAAATAACTACAAGTGTGGGCTCACCACACCCACGGCCGCCAACAGCAACGCAGTAGTATCAGACGGTCACCCATCCAAGTACTAACCGCGCCCAACACTGCTTAACTTCAGTGATCTAACGGGAACTGGTGTTTCCAGCGTGGTATGGCCGTTGCCATAATATTAAGTAATAAATTTAAACAATCCACGCAAAAATTCTGCGTGGTATTTAACGCGAAATTTCACCTGAGATTCTCTCCCTAGGGATCACGTGACCTTGAAGGTAGTGGGAGGGCTTAAGGGTCTAATCGGAATAGATACCTGGACATGGTGAACCAGAGGGACTGCATCGCGAGATGTGGCTGCTCTGGGGAACTGACGAACTTTAGTCTGCGAGACCTAAACTTAGGAGTGATCTTTCCTGGGGATAATAGCAAAGCCCTTGAAATTTTTAGGGAGCGAGTTCTCATGCTTCCAAGCCATGATGTGATAGTCATATCAAGGGCTGAATGGCACCAGGGTTACCAAATTTTTGAACACCGTGACATGCTCCCCTCAATCGAGGTGGACACGTCGGATTCACAAAGCAGATGTCTTAACGGAGACTTTGGGATACCAGTTCAATGATCAACATGGCCTGCAAAAACAAAGCAATATAAAATAACGAGGGTTCCGATCCGAGGATCTCATTTAACCCACTGCTATTCTACCAGAAGCGGCGGAGATCACTAAAATCGTTAACAACAACCAAGTTGCCGCGGTTGAAAAAGAGATTACTCTTACAAAAGGGCATGGATTTCGTCAGCCTTCCACTGACGAAACTATTCAGAGCAAGCATTGTCCTTTACACAGATGCCATCGGAAAGAAAGGACGGCAGAGTGGGCTTCATTCCTAAACCTCTTAATTGCAAATATCTGGTAACCTGGTAAGCTGGTAAGTCTGGTAAGTTCCAGAATTCTATATGTGGCTTCCCTTGAAATTCTGCATTGAGTTTCACGTAGAAATCCAAGTGGAAATCAAAGTAATTTCCTTGATTCACATAGAAATCCACGTGGGATTCCTCGTGAATTTACACGTGAATGGTTTTAATTTCGCATCCGAATTTCATGTGGAATTCTATGCATAACCTCACTTGGAATTCCTTAAACCACGTGAAGTCTTGCGTGGTTTTCTGCAGGGATTTCGACGTGTATTTCCACAAATTTTTTTTCTCCTGGGTACTCTTCATTTGGAGTGGTCCACCTTATCGGCGGACTTTAAATTTTTTAAATTCCTGGAAATTATTATTCAACTAAAATAGTGTATAGCTAGGCTAACCAGGTTCGTTGATTCTCTATTTAGAGCTGTGTACAACATCGGTATAATTTGAATTTGTAAAAAATTCCCATAGATTATAGTTTCAGCAACATAGTGCACAATGCTGGTTGCTATAGTTGACTATTCTCCACTAAGGGTGAAGATTTATAATTATAGTTATATAATATTATGATTACATACTATTATAATTACTTTTATATTATTTTTATTTTTTAGTTTCTTATATTATTATATTTTTAAAGTGAAATATTTACAGCAACAACGCCTGTACAATTAATTTCACTATAGAAATAATTTATGACAAAACTTTCATCGTAAGCAGTTTATTTGAAAACTCTCTTGACTGATTTCAGAAAGTAAATGCCCGCTTCATCCTTTTGTCATATTTTCAAAAATTAGCTACATAAACATGAATTTTCGGGCATATTAAATTTCCTATATGTTTACTAAATTCATTACACTTTGTAATTTAAGTATACTTACGTATACTAAATTTCTTTTCAGAAGTTATATGTATATGTACAGTAGGTTTCTTCCACGTATATGAATTTCATAGTTTCTGTATACTAAAATTCATATACGTGTTTACTATATTCAGCTGCGCAAGCGCGTTTCGATTTACGCGAGTCGAGCAACGTTGCCGGTAGCAGGCTCATACGCCGCTGCATTTGTTTGAGTGCTTTGTAATGCTAAAAGGTTCGGCTTCTTTCTGCGAGTATCTGCTAAGTCTTCTCTTTAAAAGGTTTGTTCAATTTATTAACGTAAATGTAGCTTAACGATATGATTATTTGAAAATTAAAACTTTGTTCTTTAATTTCATTTTTCATCTGATCATGTTTACAGATGATGAAGACGGAACCCACGCGAAACGGAATGCGTATACTGAATTTAGTATATGCGTATACTAAATTTCGTATACATTTATACTGAATTTAGTATACGCGTATACTAAATTTCATGTAAGTGCATACTAAATTCAGTATATGCATATACTAAATTTACCGTACGCTGGTATACTAAATTTAATTTCATGTTGTGCATTCTTTCTTCCATTGCATGGATACTAAATCTAGTACAGATTTTTCTAACAGTGCTGCATACAACACAATCGAATGAACCAACCCAAACGAGCGAACCCGAACGAACCAATCCGAACGAGCGAACCTGAACAAAAGGAAGATTTTGCATAGCGTTCCGAAGCATACCGTAAACGCTAATTGATACGCTAACGAACGTCGGATTGCGGAATACGTTAACGCTAAACTCGCAGAGCATGTGCAGAAACGTCATAACGTGACTTTAGCGTTTACCTATGCAACTGAACGCTGTGAAAAATCTTCCTAAAACCAACCCGATCGAGTCAAACCAAAGAAATCCATAATCTAAACGAGCGAACTCGAACGAACCAACCCAAACAAACCAAAAGCGAACTAACCCCACGAGCCAACACAAACGAACCAATCCGAATGAGCGAACCCGAACAGATCAATTAAAACGAGCGAACTCAGCGAAAAAACTCCAACGGGCGAAGCAGAACAAACCAACCCAAACGTGAGAACCCGAAAAAACCATATCAACCGTGCCGAACAATCCAACGAGCGAACCCCAATCAGATAGTTTGGGTTCGCTCGTTTTAGTTGGTTCGTCCGAGTTCGCTCGTTTGGGTTATAGTTCGTTTGGGCTGACTCGTTTGGGTTAATTTGATCGGTCTGGTTTGTTGGGTTCGTAAATTTAATTTCGCTTATTTGAGTTGGTTGAATTAGTTAATTCAATCTAATTTAATAAAAAAACAATTCAATTAATTGATTCCATCTATGAGAATGTACAGCGCTATTGCACCCAACCGGCCAATTATAAAAATGCGCGAGTGCGCCGCGCTTATACCGTTCTACGCCCCGATAGAAGAAGTCACCCAATCGGGCCTTCTCACATTCTAAGCAAACTGTAACCCTGAAACACGCATGGAAGATCGAACCCAACAACCCAAAGCCTAGAATCCAGCATATCCAAATAAAACTGAACGCGAGAACCCAAAACGCGGAACCCAACACACTAAAAGAAAACCGAATCGATTAAGGTTTGTCTGCAGATAAAATGATGACTTATTAAAAAATAGCGTACGGATGGGCTTTGTGCTTGTGAACTGTTCTGAGCGTTAGAAAAATTAGAATAAAGTTTTTAAATTCAAATTGCTAATCTTTAGCTCCACTTGTTTAGTGTTTGCCTTATCATCAATTGTGTTGTATGCTTTTTGGTTTCTTCAAGGGACGTAGCCGTTTTAGTATTTTTCTATTGTGTGGTTTAAAATGTTTGATGACTCGCCAAATGGAGAAGTCAAGATTCTTATAATTTCAGGAGAATGTCGGTGCAATTACAATAGAGCAGCAGCATTGCATCGAACACGATTTCCTCTGCGACAACATCTGAGTCTTACTGCGATTCAAAAAATTGAGATGCGTTGTCGGAGAAGAAATACTATTCGCCGACAATGAAGAAGATACAATATGTATGATTACGCGATGAATATATGCTTTCTTGCAGTTTTAACAATAGTCCATTTAAACCCACATGTATCGCTACATGAAATTGAATGTATATTGGGAATTTCAAATACTGCAGAGAGATCCAGGCCAGAGTGTTCGAATAAATTGGCCTCTAAATATATTATTCTACTATCAAAATGGATAAGTCAATGGGATGCAACCTCTCAATAGGTGTAAACGTCTTTTTTGTGGAAATTTTAATTCTAAACAACTTTTTACACTTCAAATAACACTTCTTTTCAGCTGTTTACGCAAAAATTAAAAATTTTGATTTTTTAACAAAAAATGTAGTACATATTTTCAGCAATATTTCCTAAAAAAATTAAAATTTTAAAAGATGTACTTTTTGAGAAAATCCAGTTTTAATATGTTCAGAAAAATAGCGGCCATTTTGACATTTTCTGAAATTTGTATATTTTCTTTGGATCTTTCGACAGATCAGGGA
Organism: Andricus curvator; assembly: GCA_932195095.1. Taxonomy (NCBI): domain Eukaryota; kingdom Metazoa; phylum Arthropoda; class Insecta; order Hymenoptera; family Cynipidae; genus Andricus; species Andricus curvator. The sequence continues at coordinate 4,928 of CAKNYM010038219.1, read as the reverse complement.
TTCCCCTATCATCTACAAAAATAGATATCCAAATATATGGAACTGTAGAAAAATACAGCATTAAAAAAGAACATCTGTCAGTTTTCGATAGATTTTGACAATTGGAAGGTTAACTTCAATAGCTTGTAATTATACTTGGCGCCTCGTTCTCGAGATTACATGTAGTAGTGTCCAGTTATCAGGAGTTTCACAACGTTCCGAGCTTCAAATTTAAAACTTTTTGCTGTGGAACAGTGGCGTACCTATATCCACTCGTATGCGCAGGCAACTTCATATTTGTTCGTTGTGAAGGAGAATCGGACGTTCAATTTTTCACTTTTTGTATTTTTGATTGAATTAATATTTGCTAGATAATGGGAAGTTCAAAAAAGAGGAAGAGATCAAGAAGCAGATCTCGGGAGAGATCAAGGAATAGATCTCGGGAGAGATCAAGGTCTAGATCTCGGGAGAGAAACCCCCCAAAGAGAAAAGTAGAGGAAAGGTTATAGAACTTGGAAAAACAAATATATAACCTTTCAAGCTTGATGACGCACATGGTGCAAAATGTACAATCAGTACAAAATCAAGCGTCAGGTAAGGATTAAAAAATTAATTATATAAATTTGGTTCCACACGAACCTTTTGTATAATTCCATAGTCTATTCCATACGAAAGGCTATTTCTAACTGCAATAAGCAAGTAGAATCCATACGATGGCAAATAATATGGATTTTTCAGATGGGCCGAATGTCAATTCCGACAAAGAAAATGAGCGAAGTCAGACCTCTATGGATCTTTCACAGACTGAAGCTCAGGGTTCTGACAACAAGTCCAAAAACCCGACCCAAGGTAGAAGGCGATATGGAAATTTCCGTGGAAGAGGATTCCGGTGTCACTGGAGAAATTTTGGAGGTTTCAGGAGAAGACCCTAACGTATCTGCAAAGATGTCAGGTGGCCTACATGATCAGATGAAACCTATTTGAGAAATTATAATGAAAAAAGGTCTCAAGGAAGAATCAAGGAAGAAACTTCTTGACAAATATTCAAGAGAAGGCACTTTCCGGACTGAAGCTCCCAAGGTGAATCTAGAGATTGCACCTACGATGTCTGAAGTAGCTGTGAAAAGAGACCGGCATTTCATATTGACACAAAATTGTGTCGGGACAGCTCTGACGTCGATTGGCTCTGCGATCTCGATGCTTTTGGATGATTCAGAAGAAGGGATCGATCGTTTGTTGCTCCTTGAACGCTTGGGTGACGCTGGCGGCTTGCTATCAGAAATCTTTCACCAACAATCTATTTGTAGAAAATCGTTTATTACCCCTTTAATAAATTTTTAGAGCAGGTCAAAGAGGCTCAACAAATTGAAAAAGCGTTTGCAAAAATAAAAGCTCCAGAGAAATCAGTGGTTAAAAAAGCGACATCTGGGACCCAGGGCAACTCGAAAGGCCCATCTGCGAAGCCCTGCCAGGTGGGCAACTACCGCAAGGTGACTTGGAAACCTCAGAACAACTCGAGATTTCCGACGAACATAGGACAGTTTCAAGGATCTCGGAAAATCCCGGGACGGCCGAATCAAGCTTACCCCCAACCAGCCAAGAAGAACCAATAAAAGTAAGTGATCTAGATGGTAGGCTTAGAAGTTATTACCATATTTGCAAAGGCATCACAGGAGATAGCGCTATATTGAATGTTATAAAAGGATATGAAATCCAGTTTAGAGTTACTCCATACCAATTGAGTCCTCCCATGGAGATAAACCAATCACATGAGGAGATGAATTCTATACATAATGAGATTATGAACCTTCTAATGAAAAAAGCAATTGAAGTGTGTGAGGACTGTGTAGGTCAATTTTTGTCACCTTTTTTCTTGACAAAAAAGTCTGATGGATCGGACAGGTTTATTTTCAATTTGAAAAAAAACTAAATGAATACATCGATCCATCTCACTTCAAAATGGAGGATATTCGGGTGGCAAAAAGTTTACTATCACCGGGCGCGTTCATGTGTTCTCTTGTTCTTAAAGATGCCGTTCATCTGATTCCCGTTTGTAACGAGAGCAGGAAGTATGTAAAATTTCGTTTTAAAGGTATTTTGTACCAATTCACTTGTATGCCATTCGGGTAATGTGTTACTCCTTTTCTATTTGCAAAAATTATGAAACCGGCTATGAGTGTGTTCAGATCAAAAGACTTATTGTCAGTCCTTTACCTAGATGATATTTTGGTGTATTGGAAATTCCTACGAGTTGTGTGAAGAAAATGTAAGACAAACAATTACATTGCTGGAAAGTTTAGGCTTCATTGTCAATTATAAGAAAAGCCTTTTAGTACCCCCGCAGAAATGTAAATATCTGGGATTTATTCTAAATTCTCAAGATTTCATAATAGAATTGACTGAAAAGAAGAAGCTTCGTACAGTGGAATTACTGAGCTCTTTTAGAATAGGTTTCGAGTGTAAAATTCGTCACTTTGCTCAATTACTAGGTGTACTAAATGCTTGCTGCCCTGCTGTCTCGTACAGTGTGATATATTGCAACCGGCTAGAACGCGAAAAGTATTTAGCCTTGTTGTTAAATGGTGGATAATATGAGGAAAAAATGATGATCTCAATGCATCTTAAAGATGATTTTGAATGGTGGAGAAATAATCTTACCCTAGGTTACAACCCGATTAGAACTCTTTTGTATCTATTAGAAATAAGTTCGGATGCATCCCTGACGGGTTGGGGAGCGTACTGCAGTGGGACAAGTGCCCATGGTTTTTGGAAAGATACGGAAAGATCTTGCCACATTAATTACCTAGAGCTCTTGACTGCATTTTTTGCCTTAAAAAGTTTTGCAGACCGTGTATCTCAATGCGAGCTGTTATTGCGAATGGATAATACGACAGCGATAGCCTATATCAACAAAGCTGGAGGGGTACAGTTTCCAAAATTGAATGAATTAGCTCGTGAGATTTGGCAATGGTGCGAAAAGCGAGAAATTTGGCTGGTAGCATCATATATCGCTCCAAAACAAAATGTAGAAGCAGACGAAGCCTCTAGGATCACAAATATTGATACGGAATGGGAAGTATCTGACAAAGTTTTTAAAAAGATTATTAGGAATTTTGGTCGCCCTTCTATTGATCTATTTGCATCACGACTCAATACGAAATGTAAGATTTTTTGCTTACGCTTCCCAGATCCCGAGGAAAAGTTTGTGGATGCCTTCACAATCTCGCGGAGAAAGGAAAAGGTTCATGCTTTTCCTCCTTTTGCTCTAATTTTGCCAACATTAAGAAAGATTGTGCACGATAAAGCTAGTGAGATTATTGTGGTACCTTACTGACCAATGCAGCCATGGTACCCTTTTTTAATCTCTCTAATTAGAGAACCCATATTGTATTTTGATTCTTCCCCAGATTTACTGTTTTCACCTCGCAGGACGAGGACTCATCCACTATCGTTGGGCCTTTACATGTCCTCAATAGCTGATATGACCCTCAAACAATATTCAGGACCCTTGAAAGAATTGTCACGTTTTTCCGAGAACAAAGGCCTAGATATTTATCAGGCAGATACTAATTCAATAATAGAGTTCCTAACGACAAAATTTAATAATGGGGCAAAGTATGGAACTTTGAATACGGCTTGTTCTGCAGTATCATTAATATCGATGATGGATATATCCAGTGATCCTTTGATAAAGAGATTTTTTAAAGGAGTCTTTAGACAAAGGCCGATTAGACCAAAATACTCCACTACGTGGGACACGGCACCAGTTCTTCAATTTATTGAAAGTCTCTCATCAAAGCAGCTTACGGCCGTGGAAATTTCGGAAAAAACAGCAACCTTGGTGGCCCTCGTATCAGCTCATGGGCTCCAGACTCTAGCCTTGATCAATATTAAAAATAGACAAGTTACATCCTCGGAACTTCGAATCAAAATACCTGATTTGATCAAAACCTCAAAACCAGGTCGCTGCCAGCCGGATTTAGTCTCACCCTTTTATCAAGAAAGGTATGAAGTTTGTGCGGCTGAGGCAGTCTTGGATTACTTAGAGTTTAAGAAAGGTGAAAGAGGCGATAATAATTCTTTGTTCATATCAGCGAGGAAACCTTACAATTCTGTGGGTTTCCAATCTATTAGTCGCTGGATCAAGTCTCTGCTACAAAGAGCAGGTGTAGATATGGACTCATTTACTGCGTATACGACAAGACATGCGTCTACGTCAGCGGCCTTGAAGGAAGGTATTGACATTTGTACAATTAAACGTACAGCAGGTTGGACTGCGACTTCGGAAACCTTTGCACGCCACTATAATTCACCGATTCAGAACAAAAATGTTTCGTTCGCGTTATCTGTATTACAAAAAGAATAAAATTTATACAGAGAAGAAAAATAAGAAAATATCTCCTTATATATATGTATATACCGGTGTCCCATTTTAATCTATCACCCCAAATATCTTCTAAAATACTTTATCTAAAAAAAATGGTTTAGACAAAGGTTAACCAGGACCAAGGGGGACAGAGGACTGTACCATCAATTTTGACCTTGATGTCAATTTTGAAAGTCATTTGAGGGTCAAGATGACTTTTTAAAATGGAAACCCCTATTTTTGACTCCCGAGTTGAAAAGAGCGAAAAATTTTACGTCAAAAATGTCTTATGAGAAATTTGCTTTTGTGACCTTAGAAAGGTCAAATATCAAGGTAAAGTGTTTTTTAAAAACTTAAATATATGCCCTTTTTTGAAATTAATTCATGTTCTGAGAATAGCAAACCTTTAAGATGCTTTTAACAAGTCGATAAAATGTAAAAATGTGAACCACCTTGACCATCTTGACCTGCAGGTAAATTGTCAAGGTCATTTAAAGGTTAAAAGTCAAAAAAAGTCGTTTGAAGAGAAGTCAAATGAAGGGCAACTGTTTAAAAAGCTCTTAGAACCTTACTTTTAGCGTTA